>PVJN01049410.1:0-15230 GCA_004026805.1 Lasiurus borealis
CATGGCTAAATGATAGAGGCAGTCCAAAAAGCGTAAGTAGTTGTGAAACATGGGGTGTGGGGAGCAGATCTCCTCCCTGGCAGGTTCTTGCCTCACAGAGTGTGAAGAATAAAATTCTCAGACTAAAAGGACCTGTTAGTAAAAGGGTGGACATTTATTGGAAGCAAATACAAACTCCCGCATAGGGAGAGGTTCCCATAGAGGGTAACCAACTAAGCCCCTTTTTCTAAGCTTTTAAAGGCTGGAGGTTTTTTGTCTGTCTATGCTTCCTTCTGATTGGACCCATTTCCCACTTTATGACCCTGTGCTTTCCTAACGGGTCACCCTTTTGTACAATACCAGTTTCAAAGTCCAAAATCCACACGGTACCCTCCTCTTTATCTCCCCCTTATGTTGCAACATTCCTCTATCTCCTGTGGAAATATGTCTCCCTCTTGCCAGTATCTGTTGACATTTCTCCATCCTCGGTGAAAATATGTTAAGCATTTTGGCAGCTCGGACCCTCTTTATTCCCTGAAACCTGCCTGTTTTGTCTCTAAAATGCCTTTCAGTTGGCTCAGGCTGCCAGATTCTTTCCGAGCAGCTGCCACTTGACAACAGTGGTGGCAAATTGCACTGGCTATTTTATCTGCCTGGAGTGCAATCACAAAATTGGCTGCTTCCCTTTTCTTAAGACTCGGTCCCATGTCATCTCAGTGATTTCTTTCCTCAACCTCTGTCCTATCTCAATCACTCTGCAACAGAATACCTTTCATTTGCTTTACAACATTATCACTACTTGAAAAATACTTTCTTTATTCATTCAGTATTTACTCTTTTTTACTGAAATGTAAGACTTCTGAAGAGAGGAGCCAGTTCTCCCTAAAGAACCATTGTCCTTCATTTGACAAATACTTGTTGGTGAGTCTGAATCTGGGTATAAACTGTTAGGTGAGACCCCTGCCCTCAGGTATTTTGTGGTGCAGTGGGGGAAACAAGTAGTTAGACAAAGAGATGTAAAATTATAACTGTGATAAGTGCTAGAAAGGAGAGAAACATGGGCTATGAAAGCTTATAATGAAAAATCGAATTTAGTTATGAAGATTGACACCTCTGAGGAAGAGACTTGAGCTAAAATTTAAAACGGGTAGATATTGCCCTGGCCAGTTTGGCTCAGTGGATAGAGCATCGGCCTGCAGACTGAAGGGTCCCAGGTTCGATTCCGGTCAAGGGCATGTATCTTGGTTGCAGGCACATCCCCAGTAGGGGCATGCAGGAGGCAGCTGATTGATGTTTCTCTCTCATCGATGTTTCTAGCTCTCTATCCCTCTCCCTTCCTCTCTGTAACAAATCAATAAAATATATTAAAAATAAATAAAAATGAAATGGGTAGATAAGAAGTGAAGAGTCTAAGCTGAGAGAACAGCTCTGAGGAAAGATCCCATGGCAAGAGGGAAGATGATGTGTAGGAGGGATGGAGAGAAGCCTGTGGCTGAAACAGGAGCTGGGAGTAGTGAGATAGAAGAACAGATGATTGAGCGCTGCATGGGCTAGAATATGTGAGGATTGGAGGGTTCTGACGTTATGCTGAGCAAAATGAAATCATTGAATAACATGGGTGTGTGACTGTGTGAGTGTGTTCACAGGAGAGTAAGCATCAGATTTGTATTTAGTAGAGATGATTGTGACTCATCTGTAGAAGACATTCAAACAAAGAATTCAGAGAAAGGCTCTATAGATGTCAGAGCAGTATCCCTTAGGAGAAAATATGAAAGTTCTGATTCAGGCAATGCCGGTGGCTGGTGGGAAAGAAAAGACAGAAACTAAAGTTGAAAGGACTTGATGTTGAAATGGCTCCATTGTGAGCAGATAAGTGGTATAGCCATTCTCTGAGAGAGGGGGAACTACAAGGAGATATTGTGAGGTAGTAGATGAGGAGCTTGGCTGTTACGTATCCAGCTGAAAGATGTCATTGGGAGGTGGGATAAGCTATGACGCTTTATGAATGTCTGTAAGTTAGAAGTTTATCTGTACTCCATTCAATCTGAACAGTTACTTTCCATAGTTTATTTCAAATACCCAAATAGAATTCTGCAGTTTTGTTTCCCATAACCCTGACTTCTACATAACGTATGAAACAGCAAGTAGCCCTAAATTCTAGCAAGAGGAATTTTATTCTAGTGAAAATCAATGAATTGACTGTTGCTGGTTTTGTAGGTAAATGATACAGGGCCAATAACTCAGAACCTGCTATCAAAACCATATCTCAAAAGAATGGGTGAAATCTCATTATATAACTTCACATAACCCAAGCAGAAATTGTCAAAAGCTTTTACATTTAATATGGACATCCTAGCCGAGCTAAATAACATTCTATCATGTCAGATTATAGTGATCATTCTATGATCATCTCAAGTCATTCAGAGTTATGCTCTCCCTCTGACATATTTGGCCTTCACTGTTTATTGTCTACCCAATAGGCAGCAGAGCAAGGCAGGGGACATTGTAACTAAAATAACACAGTTATGTTGAGACCTCTGTGTGAGGTACTTTTTAAAGACAGACAGCGCTAAAGTGTCAAGACTGTAGAAAAATCACATTAGAAGCAATTAACTAGACTTTACCTAGAAAACATTGTTTTCTTTATTTAAATCTGTAGACACTCTGGGATAGCACACAGGAATACTTTCAATTTTTAAATCATTGTATGAGTTCACATTAACATTACTTTTCAGGAAGGTTCCTTATATTCTCATCTGTTGATCTATTCTCATGTCTGTGTGTGTATGTATTAACCACCATAAAATGCTTAATAACTATATATGTAGTCATGATAATATGTTAATTCAAAAGCCTTTGTAAAATTCAATTACTTTATCCAGTAACTTTTAGCAAAAGTAACACTATTCTAAACTAAAATGTAAAAGCAACAATTTTGACACTTTTGGGAAATTTACCAAATAACCTAACATTGTATCATAATTTTCTGTGTTGTTAAATATTGCTAAAATTATAAATGTTAAAGTCTACACAATGGACAGTTGGTTAGATGTGTAGCCATGTATCAAACAGGTAATGTATTTATGTGTATGTTTGCTATTTCCAGTGTTCATGATTAAAAATAAAATTTTTGCAACTCTTTTACACATTTCAATCCAGTGACCTTTAAACAATTTTATTAGGTATCTGTGCTTCCGTTTTAAGATATAATAAATAATTCAACAAACATAAAGAGAGTCTAAAATTTTTTAATTGAAAATAATTAAATTTCTAGAAACATAATAATGTTTCTGGCAGGTTTTTGTCTTTTTACGTTGGAGAAGAGTTATCTGGAATAACTTGAGAGCTGAAGAGTGTTCACATTTGTAGCAGCTCAGCAGGTGGAGGCATTTTGATTGTCAGAATCAACAGTTAGTGCTGTATAAAATAGACAGTTGTTACAACTATGTTCATTGCAATACAAAGATGATTCGCTGAGAAATGCTTATCTGTAAGTTAAGTTGTCTTTATAGTCCAAGTAACGTAGAAAATAAGTAAAATACTTTCCTAAATAATGCAAATCAATGCACTTGATAAAGAGAGTAAAGAATACATCTTTTAGAAAATTGTCTTCCTTTGATTTTAAAAAGTATCAATACTTAATTGATTCTATTTTAAACTTATATTAGAAAATTAATCAAAACTCTTCAATTTTAATATCAGAATCTGTGAATGCCATCATCATTTATTTTAATTCAGTTTAGTGGGTGGTCATCAGTGTTATTGTCAGCCATCATCTAAATCAGTGGTCGGCAAACTCATTGGTCAGCAGAGTGGCAAACCGTGGTTCGAGAGCCGCAGTTTGCCGACCACTGGTCTAAAAGACAAATACTTTTAAAAACCTGGTGGGACTAACCTAGGTTGTCTAAGACAGCAATAAATAACTGATTTGTTTCCTAGCGGTATTAATAATTAAGTCATTTAAAACCTTGCCTCTGATTCCCAATCAATCTCTCCTAAATAATAATAAAAATTGATATATGACTTTTCAGTCACACTTTAGTGATAGAATGAGAGGAAGTGCTCATGATCTGACTTATGGTTAATTAACTAGAATAGGGAGCAGTTGTCCCTCTCTATCCCACAATTATGCTTTATATCAAAGCTTACACCATCCTCAAGAAACCATTTTATCTTATTGGTTAAGAATTATTACCTGCATTGTTTCATTCACTATTAGTAAGTAAGAGATACCCTTATCAGAAAAGGCTGTGACTTACCCACTAGCAGACAGTTCTTTTTTTATTTCAGTTGGAAGCACAGGTTCAGAATGAAAAAAGGATTTAATCCACCAGTTGGATTCTGCCATATCAGGTAACCCTATCAAATAAAATTTATATTACTTCCTTATCAAAAACCATTTATATATATATTTATTGATTTCAGACAGAGAGGAAGGGAGAGGAAGAGATATAGAAACATCAATGATAAGAAGAGTCATTGATGGGCTGCCTCCTGCACATCCTCTACTGGGGATTGAGCCCACAACCCGGGTGTGTGCCCTTAACGGGAATCCAACCCAGGACCCTTCAATCCTCAGGCCAACACTCTATCTGTCGAGCCAAACTGGCTAGGACCTTTCCAAAGTTTTGGAGAGATTAAAAACAGAAAAATAATGAGGATGATGCTGATAAGAAATAAATGAAATACCTTGAAGGTGTTTGTCTTCATCTATGAAGTTAACAGAGTCAGAGCTAACTGAAGAAATACTGACCTCTACAAAAGAAACAATAATGAGTGAACAAATACATAATAAGCAAACAAATACATATTTATCTAAATTCTCAAGCAGTATGGTTTGAAATTATTTACTTCTAGCTCATATATTATGAATTTAAAAATTAAGTAAATTATCAATCTATTACAGCCTTCCAGAATAATAAGGCTTATTACATTTTTTACTAACATGATATATTCCTTTCAATAGTGAACATTTTCTTTCCACAAATACAGATATAGAGTTTAAAATACAAGTGCTATAAGATTAAAAATTTTAGGAAATATAAAATAAAAAATGAATATTGTTTTATTGCATTAGAAATATTACATGTATATATATATATTTAAATAGCATTCAAAGGATATCATTTAGAAATAAAAGTTATTTTTTTAAAAAATAAAGTTTATTTGTGTTATATTTGTATTTGAAACAAATTTTAAAATATCAGAATATAAAAATAACTTCTGTGGCTATAATAATAAGTAAATTGAGCCTAAGTTAATCTTGTTGTAAAAAGGATAAATTAATAGCTATTTCCAACACAGTTAGAAGCGTCTTGAAATAAGAGTGTTTTTTATATGTTGCTGGCATATTTTCAATAAATAAGTTGTTTTTTTAAATATATTTTTAGTGATTTCAGAGACGAAGGGAAAGAGAGAAAAAAAGAAACATCAGTGATGATAGAATCATTGATTGGTTGCCTCCTGCACGCCCTCTGCTGGGGATCGAGCCCACAACCCAAGCATGTGTCCTTGACTGGAATTGAACCTGGAGCCCCTTAGTCCGCAGGCTGACTCTCTATCCAGCTGAACCAAACCAGCCAGGGCGGTAAGTTGGTTTTAAAGTGCATTATTTAATTTAATGAAATTTCTGAATTTAAGAAGCTACAGTTTTCTATTGAGCTATAAATACAGATGGAGAGATAAAACTGTCATGATAGATGCTAACCTATTATCCATAGCAACAAAGTCGAAATTAGAAAATCCATGAAGCATAGTTATAATATCCCTTCTTTTCTAAAAAATAAATCTTTTTATATAATTATCAGTTTTTAACGTATCCTATCCCAGGCAAAGTATTGAAATTAAGCATTATTTTGAAATGTAAACTGATCACTTATTTATGTGTTCGTGGCCTTATCGATACAATCTAACATAGTTCAAGAAACGAGCCCTCCTTGATAACACTGATATGGAGAGGTCTCCAATGAATTCTATTCCACTGTCCTTCACTGTCACCTCAGTCTTCCTTCTTCCTTCAAATGACCAGGATACAAAACCTGGGTTACTAATACCCTTCAGACATCGCTTCGTACCATATTCCCTAGGGGTCCTCTAGTGACGAGAGTACTTACTGCGATAGTACTGGTTTTTGGCCAGGAGGCAACCAACAGAAGGTACCGATGCCATTGCTGTTCCCGTGAGCAAGTACCAGAGTCTGTGAGCAGCAGTCTGAGTGACAGGGACAGGGAAAGAGAGGTGGACGTCAATAACATGGAGTTTCTTCTTTCTTTTTCCCACATGAATATTTTTTTTGCAAAGCAACATAATTTCATACCATGTAATAAATATTTGATAAAAAATGGAAAGTTCACACAAAATTATAATCAAATATACTGTAATAAACAAAAAAACCCGCCAACAATGCAGGTATTTATTTGGAAAAGTAAGAAAAAAGTATGCATCCCACTATGAACAATGCCAACCACTAATTTTAGCCTGAAATAAACAGAAAAGAAAAAATACGAACACAGCTGTGATATGGCCACTTACCTATTTCTCTTGTCCAACTTGTTCTTTTAAAATAAGGGCGGTTCTAAAGTGTTCTCAGAAAGGGCATAGTTTAAAACAATTTGTAGAGGCCCATGATAGACTGCGTTGCCCCAAATGGCCCGGGACACTGTGCAGCGTCGGGGACCCCTGAGCACACCTTATATTTAGAAGGATGAAACCTGAGCTGCCGGTGAGGAGAGGAAAGCAAGCTGGGCACACGGCCAGCCAGCGGCAGCACGGGGCAGCTCTCGTCCTGTTTGCTCTGGATCGTGTCAGTGTGCCAAACGGGGCTGCCTGCAGCGTGGACAGACTTGGCTCAGATGTTGTTGTGCACTTGCCCTCTGGAAGGTCACAGCTGTGATTGCTGCTTTCTGTGGGGAAGGAGGTGATCGCCACCTCTCTTCTCAGCATGAGATACGATCACACATTCTGGGGGGAAGCTCTCTGCTGGCCTCCAGGTGGGGCACAACACACAGGCTGCAGGCCAGCTGGGGGGCTGGGCAAACCCACCAACGCATGATGCCAGGCAGAGTCCCAGGATCACAGATAACAGCGAAGAGCATGAAACATGGGAGTCTTTGTGGGAAGGGACATCCTACAGAACTTGACGGACCATGAGTTAAAAATGCTAGTGGGGCCGAAGCCTGTTTGGCTCAGTGGATAGAGCGTCGGCCTGCAGACTGAAAGGTCCCAGGTTCGATTCCGGTCAAGGGCATGTATCTTGGTTGCACCCAGTAGGGGGTGTTCAGGAGGCAGCTGGTCGATGTTTCTCTCCCTCTCTCTTCCTCTCTGTAAAATATCAATAAAATATTTTTTTTTTAAAAAGAATTCTAATGGGGATGATACAAGAAATGGCAATCATGGGTTCAGGGGAAATTGCATGACTATCACATTATATCAGTATTACTGATACCAAAGCTAATGTTCTATTCCAGTTGTACTAATATACCTTATATAAACTATTCTGCCATTTTATAGACTTAGTTTACCTGTGGATCAAATGTAGCTCCTCTTGACATTAAGGGGATTCTCAATTGCTCTTTCAATTGATTCGGTGGCTCAGTTTAACCAGCTTAAATTAATACTGGTAATGCAGCATTACTACAAAATTACCCAGGTCAGCTAGATTCAAATTTATTCAAAACATTTCTTTTAATACTAGAGGCCCATTGCACGATATTCATGCAAAGAATAGGCCTTCCTTCCCCTGGCTTCACTCCTGGCCACTTGGGAGCCTGGAAGTCCTCGCTCCCGGCCTGAGCACCCATCCTATAGCTCCTTCCACCCTCCATCTTCCCATCATAGCAGGCGTCCTACCTCTCCCAGCTGCTCTGCACCTACGTATGCAATTTAACCCCCATCTTTGGCATATTAATTTGCATACCCACTCTTCATTGGCTGTGGGCATAGCGGAGGTACAGTCTATTTACATGTGTGTCTATTAGTAGGTAAGATGCCATTCAACATCTCCACCTGGTAGGGCTCCTTAATGTTGCCAGTATTATTTACTTCTGCCTTTTTTTCTTGCTTAGTTTAGCAGGAGGTGTTTTTTTAATTTGTTTTTTTCTTATTCTTTTAAAGAGCTGTTTGATCCTTTTGTTTTTTTATTGTATATTTCATTATTTTCTGGCTTGATTGTATTCTTCTTTCTTTTACTTACTTTAGAGTTATCCTTACTGTTATTTATTTTAAAATAATCTGAAATTGCCACTGTGACATCTCTTAAACATTTGTATTACTTAGGCATGCTTTCTTTTTCAAAATGATAAATGTTTATCTTTTCATTGCTAATTAACAAATTAATTGTTCTGTGTTACGAGAGAATATTTAATTTTGATTCATTCTTTGAAATATTTTATTGATTTTTTACAGAGAGGAAAGGAGAGGATTAGAGAGTTAGAAACATCGATGAGACATCAATCAGCTGCCTCCTGCACACCTCCTACTGAGGATGTGCCTGCAACAAAGGTACATGCCCTTGTCCGGAATCCAATCCGGCACTCCTCAGTTCGCAGGCTGACGCTCTATCCACTGAGCCAAACTAGTCACGGCTGAAAGAGTTTTTAAAAATGGATGTTAGTACTCTCAAACCAGGGAAAAGCCCCTAGACTAAAAATCTACCTCTTTAAGAAAGAGACTGATCACTCCAGCCTGGTAATGAGTAGAGTTTACTAAGAAAAGCTGAGATCTGAGGCATGTCTTGGGCAGTTGCAAGATGAAATGGATCCCCACACCGCTTGGCAGGCACCAGAGAATTAAATGGTGTAAAGGGTCATTGGGATGGTGGTCATGGTTTGAGTACGTGAACGCTGTCAGGTATGGAAAGTACTTTACGTGCTTGCCCAGGTCAGGACAATAACCTATTCCAGGAACCAGCACACAGCAGGAGGGAAAGAGAGGTGTTGATTTCTGTCAGGATGATCATCAGTTATGCTCAGACAGTCTCTAAAGGAGTTTGCAGAAAGCAGCCTCCGTTCCTTCTTGGGTTCAGCTTCTGGGACAGACAACGGTCACATTCTCCTCAGTGGCTTTCTGTAAACCTATTACAATAAAAGCGTAATCTGCTAATTAGACTGGATATCCTCCCGGATGTCCTTCCAAACGAAGGCGGGGCTGGGAGGGAAGCCAGAGCAGGCAGTCAGGGGAAGGAAGGCCCACTCCTGCTTGAATTTTGTGCATCAAGCCTCTAGTTTGAGAATAATAAATATTCTTTTATTTATTTCATCCAAGCATTAAGTGGGTCCATTAGGTCTTGTTACCTAATTTTATTAAATAATGTTACTGCTTAATCCACCAGTTTCTAGTCTGATAGTATCTAATTCTGTTAATTTTTATCTTATATTTGAAGCTATATGCATACAAATAATGATTGTAATATCTTCTTTGTAGGTCTTTAGTAGCATTAACATTTTTAAAAAAATATATTTAATTGATTTTTTTTTTTTTGCAGAGAGGAAGGGCGAGGGATAGAGAGCTAGAAACATCGCTGAGAGAGAGACATTGATCAGTTGCCTCCTGCATGCCCCCCACTAGGGATGTGCCCACAACCAAGGTGCGTGCCCTTGACCGGAATCGAACCTGGGACCCTTCAGTCCGCAGGCTGACGTTCTATCCACTGAGCCAAACTGGTTTTGGCAGTAGCATTAACCCTTTTGCCCTAGATACTAATAGATTTAACATTAATATTGGTGCACAAGTTTTTTTAAAAGTACAGATACGGGATACAATTTTGCATCTCTTTATTTTTAACTCACGGTACTATTTCATTTTAGAAATTACTTATAAAGTACCCTTATCTATATGATTTTTCCTAATTTTACATACAAACACACACTTGTTAAAAATATGGGTTTAATCCATTAGCATTTACTGGAATTAATCGTATATTTGAATTTTTTCTATTATCTTATTCTGTGGTTTCAATGTAACCACATTTCTTTTTATGTATACCTTTCTCTTCCCTTTTAGAAATAATATAGTGTGTTTTCTTCTTTTACTTTTTTATTCTTCGGGTATTTTTATTTTTATTACCATAGATACTCAACTTTAAATCTATTAATAAGTCCATTCTGCAGTTGCACTGGATTTGTCTAAGTATAGTGTTTGCTTTATTAATTCTGTATTATACTCAGGATGTACATTTCACCCACAGGCTCATCATCTTTTTCACTTGGAGAATTCTCGGTTATTTTTCCTTCCAATGTTGCTTTTGCACAGTATGAATTAGATCTTCCTCCATGAATTCATCACACACACACACACACACACATATCAGTTGGTACAAACAGTGAGTGTACTTATGATTTGTAGATTAGTTGAAGAGGCTAATGTTTACCTGGTTGTTTTCTGATTCATGTTGTTTATTGAATATCTGTTAGAATCCGTTATATCTTTAGGGTCTTTTGTCCTAGAATTGAGTTATGCTAACATTTCTCTTTGATTATAACAAGAAGAGAGTGGATGCTCAGCTGTGATGACATGCTGCAAACCAACAAGGGAGATGGAGCTATCATTCACATGTCTCATCAGACAAGTTGCCAGATGCTGCCAAATGACACCTCGTTACCTGTCTGCACGTAGCCTCAAAAGAGATTGAAGGAGTGAGTACTACATAAAACCAACTGCACCTTTTCTGGCAGCTGATCTCTTTATCACATATAAGATACTGTCACAGCCAAAATTGATTTGGCTCAGTGTATAGACCATCAGCCTGCGGACTGAAAGGTCCCAGGTTCGATTCTAGTCAAGGGCACGTACCTTGGTTGTGAGCACATCCCCAGTAGGAGGTGTGCAAGAGGCAGCACATCGATGTCTCTCTCATGGATGTTTTTAGCTTTCTATCTCTTTCCCTTCCTCTCTGTAAAAAAATCAATAAAATATATATATATTTTAAAAGATATTGTCACATAAAAGATCACATCAAACCAACATGGGAGATGGAGCTATCATTCACATGTCTCATCAGACAAGTTGCCAGATGCTTCCCAAACGACACCTCGTTACTTGTCTGCACGTAGCTTCAAAGGAGAACATTAGATTGAAGGAGTGAGTACTAAATAAAAGCAACTGCAACTTTTCTGGCAGGTGATCTCTTTATCACATATAAGATGCTATTACTCTTCTTATGTTTATTGACATTGCGTGAAATAGTAAATACATATCAGGTTGCTGTGTTGGAGAACATGGAAATTCATGGCAAGAAAAATGGTTAAGCTTGAGAGAATTCATTATGACCCTGTCTTGACATAGATGATTCACAGATTGAGCATTATAAGAAGATCAATTTCTTACTGTCCTGGAAGGCTTAAACTGTCTAGATCTAATACCAATCTATAGTTATAAATATAAGATGTCAGGTATTTGAAGTATGTAGTAATATCCAGACCAGTAAAAGTATCATGTTAAGTACAGATTGGTCACCTGTTGAAACTAATGCTGCAAATGAACATGTGTACTAGTGCTTTTAAAGGTATGGCAGCCTGCATTAAACCATTTTCATTTAATAATTATATTAGATAAAATTACCAATAATTAGTGACTCTACACCTAATATATGAAATAGGAATAATAATATCTTACTTTATTTGGGATCCAATCCAGTCCCAAAATACATAATTCAATTGCTTGTTTAAGTTTTAAATTTCCCTGGGTTACAAATAGTCTCTTAGTCAGTTGTCATGGTTGTGTACAACAGAAACCAATTCCCTCTAGAACAGTGGTTCTCAACCTTTCTAATGTCGCGACCCTTTAACACAATTCCTCATGTTGTGGTAACCCCCAACCATAAAATTATTTTCGTTACTACTTCATAACTAATTTTGCTATTGTTATGAATCGTAATGTAAATATCTGTGTTTTCCAATAGTCAGACTTTACAGCAGGGGTTCTCCTAAGACCATTGGAAAATACAGATATTTACATTATGATTTTATAGGTGGGGGTCACCACAACATGAGGAACTGTATTAAAGAGTTGCAGCATTAGAAAGGGTGAGAACCACTGCTCCAGAAGGAGAGAGAAGAGTGGACAGACAATTCATAAAACCAATAGGAAACACAAAGAGCTAGTTCTGAGAAGCAAAATCATTCAATGAGATCCCCAAAGCCTATGTGTGGTTGTCTGATCAATCCATCACTTGGGTGGTGTTGGGGGAAGTACAGTCAAACTGAGCTTCCTTGTGGCACAAGGACCTAAATTTGCCACAGCTTCACATCCCAAGAGCTGGGCTACTGACTTCCCTGGACAATTCCTCTAAAAAGTGGGCACCCCAAATATAGTCTGCCTTAAAAAAAAAAAAGCTTTTATTGATTTGAGAGAGAAAGAGAGACAGAGACAGAGATGGGGGGGATTAAGCCTGTAACCCAGGCATGTGCCCTGACCAAGAATTGAACCAGAGACCACTCGGTGCATGGGGTGAGGCTCAACCAACTGAGCCACACCAGCCAGGCTTACATTTGCCTTCTAACCTGCAGTCTGTTTAGCTCTCCACCCAGAAAGTTCTATCACCCTCTAAGAAGGGAGAATCATAAGAATGAAGTACATATTACAGCACATTCGCCAGAAAAGCCTGGCCCGTGTGCCTCCAGGGGGAATAGTGGGAATTTGGGGTTTAGAGTGCCTTGTCTTGTTGAACTCTGGCTCATAAGCTTTCCCAAGAAATCCTGCGTTTCTACTGAGACTATGAAATATTGTGCGTGCTGTTCTGAAAGCTGTTGCACTTGTGGGGAGCTACCCCAAAGGAACCATGGTCAGGATGTGTCAGGAACCAAGCACACTCCAGCAGGAAGGCACCTGCTCGGGACACACCCAGGTGCAATATGAGGAAGATGCTGCTGACCGCTGTGACCAATACTCCGGTCCAAAGCACCCAGTGGAACTCATCTCATTGGCTGACCCTCCGTCAGCTTAAACTTAGCTACGTAGTCAGAGGTCACATCCTTGTAGCAACTATTGCTAACTGTCCTTTAGGGTCTATTCTTTTCTTGTGAATTCAATGATCATAGTCCATGTAACCAGAGATTACATGCCTCAGCCTCCCTCCCAGCTAGGAATTGGCTAGGGCCAGCGAAATATGTGAAGTATGTGATTCATCTTTAAGGTCATGAATTTAAAGACCGATCCACTGGGCTAAACTTCCTGCCAGAGGTAAGAAGTCTTAGCTCAGGGGTGGGACAGCGGTTCTTACCTAAGAATGAAATAAAGTTCTCTTTTGAGACAGTGTGTTCTAGTCTTGTTACACCGCCTAACCTGCGCTCTGACCATGAAAATCACTCTGACTGACATCCATTACGACAGGTGCAAATGGCGGGATCCCCCAAAGAAAATGGATCCCCAGATGCTGAATTGCTAGGAGCAAAGGCTGAGATCACCGTCATGTTCCTGATTTCTGACAGGTACCTTTTGCTGTATCGAACAGTCTAGACATCAACTTGTGTCCTTGGTCACTGCCAACCTGTGCCCTTACACTGTTTACTTGACTGACACATCTTCCTCTTCTGCTTTCTTTCTTTCTTTCTTTCTTTCTTTCTTTCTTTCTTTCTTTCTTTCTTTCTTTCTTTCTTTCTTTCTTTTAAATATATTTTATTGATTTTTTACAGAGAGGAATGGAGAGGGATAGAAAGTCAGAAACATCGATGAGAGAGAGACGTCGATCAGCCGCCTCCTGCATGCCCCACAGTGGAGATGTGCCCGCAAGTAAGGTACATGCCCCCAACTGGAATCGAACCTGGGACCTTTCAGTCCGCAGGCCGACGCTCTCTCCACTGAGCCAAACCGGTCTCATCTCTGCTCTCTTTCTTGATCCCTCTGAAGCAAAGAATTAAGCCCAGTGCCTTCCTCACTTCTGTATCACTCTTGAATGAAAAGAATGAGTCAGTTGCCCACGATGCAAATAGTCAAACATTATAAAAATCAGCCCCAGTTTTTATCTTCTCTCCTCTGACCCACATCCTGCCTCAACCAGTTTCCAAACATTAATCACAATATAAAATAGTGTTTGAGACTAGTAACAAGCACTGGTCTTGATTCTTGAGGTTTTACAAGTCACCTCTGCACCATCTGGAAAGCCATCATGGAGGTGAGCAACCACTTTAGCAGCCAAATTTGTGTAAGAACAGTAACAATGCTAATTTACAGCCTGGGGAGAAGACAGTTTCCCTCCCTGTGTAAAGATTATTTCTCACCAAAACCAGTTTGGCTCAGTGGATAGAGCGTCGGCCTGCGGACTGAAGGGTCCCAGGTTCAATTCCGGTCAAGGGCATGTATCTTGGTTGCGGGCACATCCCCAGTAGGGGGCGTGCAGGAGGAGGCTGATTGATGTTTCTCTCTCATCAATGTTTCTAACTCTTTATCCCTCTCTCTTCCTCTCTGAAAAAAATCAGTAAAATATATATTAAAGAAAAAAAGACCATTTCTCAGTCGGTTATCCTTTCAGAAGTCTCTCAGTTGCCATTTTTTAAGTTACTGTTAATGTTTTCCTACTTTGGGCAAAGCGTCTAAATCAGCAGAGTAACCGGCTGAACTCGTCAAGAAGCTGACATTTTCTAGGTCCAGCAGGGCAGGGTCTGGGGAGCTTGTGAGGAATCCCCAGCTATTAATTTCACTAAATTAATTTTCTTTCTTCAGTGCTGAGATAGGTGAGAAAATGCATCGAAAGTAATAAATATGCTGGAGCCAAAGTGATTTCCCTACTGATTTCTCTCGGTTTTATGATTTTAAAGATAGCTAAGTATTCATCCTTATCGACGAGAGTGTTTCTGGCCTGTTAATCTTATGCCTGCTGAGTTGGATACTTTTGACAATGATCAATATAATGGCCATTTGGAGACCTGTGAAAAAGTTTGGAAACATGGATGCATTTTGTCTTTCATGTCTTCCATAGCACCTGTAAAAGCAAAGAAAAATTCCTGGAATTATTTTCATTTTAAAAATTTCAGGGTCAAATGGGAGATCTATTTTTAGTTTTTTGAGGAAACTCCATACTGTTCTCCACAGTGGCTGCACCAGTCTGCATTCCCACCAGCAGTGCACAAGGGTTCCTTTTTCTCCGCATCCTCGCCAACACTTGTCGTTTGTTGATTTGTTGATGCTTGCCATTCTGACCGGTGTAAGATGGTATCGCATTGTCGTTTTGATTTGCATCTCTCGGATGATTAATGATTTTGAACATGTTTTCATGTGTCTCTTGGCCTTCCTTCTGTCATCTTTCGAAAAGGTTCTAT
>PVJN01049411.1:0-15230 GCA_004026805.1 Lasiurus borealis
CAGAAAAGAGTAGGTAACTGATGTTGAATCGTCACTATATTTCAGACTATCTACAAATATCTAAGTATTCAGATAGGACTTGATAGTGTTTTGTATGCAAAAAAGATGGAGAGAGAGAGGGAATAAAAGACAAAGAAATAAATCTGCATTTCAACTCTTAAAATTAGCTATTATTAATTCAGTTTTTCAGATAAAAAAATGAAAATTTATTCCATTGAAGAACTTGTCAGATTCTTATGGCCAGCATGCAAAGAACGGAGTTTACCAGCCCAATTCTGACCCATAAGTATTTACTCTTTCTAATACAATATGGTATTAGATACAATATGGTCTTAGATATTAAAGTGATTTTTGAAGAGAAGTAGTAAAATGCAAGGTTAGAGAGGCTAAAGTCAAATTACTTATTTAGATAATTTATTCTCTCCCAAATTCCCTGATTTCTATAAAGATCAAGCGTAAGGCTGGGGACACTCAGGTGGAAACAGGAAAAAATATAAAGAAATGTCAGTCTTATGAAATACTAACCCAACTTTTTATTTTGACCTTAAAAGTTTAGAAAAAAAATCTTGAGATGACTAATATATTTTCTTTTATAATATTTGTTTTTATAAAATTTTTATTTATTAGTAATCCCTCTTATCTTAATAGGTGTTCTCTGAGTAAATGTGTTTGAAATTTGTAAGTTGACATCAGCAGTCAGGGTAATGGATTTAGTTTGCATTGTATCATCAAAATAGAATCTGCTAGTTTTTTCATTTTATTTTTTAAAATATTTTTATTGGTTTTAGAAAGGAAAAGAGAGAGGAAAAAAGAGAATCATTGATAGGCTCCATCCTGTATGCCCACTACTGGGGATCAAATATGCAATCTGAGCAGTACCCCTGATCAGAATCGAACCCAAGAACCTTCAGTCCATAGGCCAATGCTCTATACACTGAGCAGAATCAGCTAGGGCAGTTTTTCATTTTAATGTGTTTAAATTTGTTTAGATTATAAGAATTTTATTTTATTTTTTTGTTTTGGATAGTGTTTGAGTTATATATATATATATATATATATATATATATATATATATATATATATAATACTGTATTTACAATATAATTTTATCTTTGTTGATATATGTCAGGTTGTATAAAATCATTAACAGCTAGAGGCCCAGTGCATGAATTTGTGAATGGCTGGAGTCTGACCAGCCTGGCCCAATGTGGGCTGATTGGTCCAAGCCAGCAGGGAGGAGAAGTTGCAGGAGGGTGGCCAGCCAGGCCCACCCCTGATCTTGCCAGGGCTCTTCAGGGGGAGGGATCCCCCCAATTAGGCCAGTTGGCTGGCCACAGTGCATGTCATAGTGACTAGTTGTTCTGGTCATTCTGGCATTTCAGTCACTTGACTTTTATATATATAGACTAGAGGTCCGGTGCACAAAATTTGTGCATGGGGGTGTGTGTCTCTCAGCCCAGCCTACACCTTCTCCAATCTGGAACCCCTAGAGGGATGTCCAACTGCCTGTTTAGGCCTTATCACATCTAAAAGGGCAGTAGGATATCCCTCTCTCAATCCAGGACTGCTAGCTCCCAACTGCTTGCCTGCCTGCCTTCCTGATTGCCCCTAACTGTTTCTGCCTGTCAGCCTAATCACCCCTAAACACTTCCCTGCCAGTCTGATTGATGTCAAACTGCTCCCTGCCAGCATATTTGCCCCAAACTACCCTTCCCTGCAGTCCTGAGTCCCCCCTCCCCCAACTGCCCTTCCATACAGGCCCTGACACCCCCAACTTCCCACCTCTGCTGGCCTGGTCACCCCTAACTGCCCTTTCCTGCAGGCTTGGTCACCCTCAACTGCCCTCCCTTGCAGGCCTGGTCCCTCCCAATTTCTCTCCCCTGCTGGCCATCTGGTGGTGGCCATCTTATATCCACATGGGGCAGGATCTTTGACCACATGGGTACAGCCATCTTGTGTGTTGGAGTGATGGTCAATCTGCATATTACTCTTATTAGATAAGATAAAGGCTTAGTGCATGGGTGGGGGCCAGCTGGTTTGCCCTGAAGAGTGTCCCATATCAGGATTTGGGTTTCCTTGGGGTGTGGGGTGACCTGGGTGAGGGGCCTGTATTTTCAGGCCAGCCATGCTCCCTGCTATAAAATTCTGTTGGAATCTCCTATTCGCTCTCTTGAGGGAGAGTTTTTTTTATATTCTGTAGCATATTCAACCTAAGTGGAGGCCCTGGTATCTGAGATTTATTTATCTTCCACAACTGAAACTCTGTAGTCTGAAGCAGAGCCAAGCCTCCTACTTGCTCTGTGGCGGCAGCCATTTCTGTTGGTAGTTATTTTTCTTTTATAATTGAAACTTTGTAGTCTTAAGCAGAGGCCTAGGCCAACCAGGGTGTGTGGAAAACTTGGCTTCCTCCATTGCCGCGGGCAACCTTAACCTCCTGCTCTCTCCAGCTCTATGGCTGCCGCCATTTTTGTTGGGATTTTATTTTCTATAATTGAAACTTTGTTGCTTTTAGTGGAGGCCTGGATCTGCCAGGGTATGTGCAAATCTTGGCTTCCTCCATCACCTGGAAAACCCAAGCCTCCCTCCTGCTCGTTCTGTGGCTATAGCCATCTTGGGTGGGGCCAATTTGCATACTCACTCCTGATTGGCTTGTGGGCATGGTTTGTGGGTGTGGCAGAGTGATGGTTAATTTGTATATTACTCTTTTATTAGATAGGATGAGCAATTTTAATTCTGACTGTCAAATATTTATGGGAATATAACCAAGGCCAGTAAAAGGAATCATCATGATTTATTCTTACAGTGCTTGAACACATTACACAAGGCTTTAATTTCTATATTCTTTAATGAGACATCTTCAAAAGGTAAGAGAGTACATACGGATTGAGGAAATAGTTACAAACTGTCTATTTCGTGAGTAATTTTATCAGTTTTATACATATGATATGTTTTGTACCCTTATTTAACACCATCTATTAACATTGCTATAAAATTATGTTGGAATCTTCTATTCGCTCTCTTGAGGGAGAGTTTTTTTATAGTCAAATTAATTTTTTACAATATTCTGTAACATATTCATTGTCTTTTATACAAGCCTTACATTGTTTGCTTAGATCAGCACAAGATTTTTCTCAAATTAGTTTAGCATATTATTTTCATGTGAGGCTATTACTTATTGTTTAAGCTTGTAGCTTAAAATGTATTTGTCTATTATTAGATTTTCCTAGAAGTTGGCCAACTGCTTTATGTTCTATTACTAAAATTTTGTCCTAATCATAATATTTACTATCTTTTGGTGTTTTGTGTAAAAAATGTAACACATAATCAATATATATTATTTATAATAGTCAAATATAAATAAGAAAATGCTACCCACAGTTCTGTGACACAGGGATAATTATCATTAACCTAGATGTGTGTAAGAGAAAAATAAATACACAGATGCAAGAGTTATATTAGAATGTTTAATTTTCTTAGTGAAGTTACATTCAGACACACATTTTTCCCAAAGAATACAAATAAATGGCCAATGCGTACATGAAAAGATGCTGAATTTTAGTAATAATAAAGACAATGCAAATCAAAACCACAAGTAGATACCACCCCACACTTGTTAGGATGGCTACTGTTAAAAAGAAAGAAAGAAAGAAAGAAAGAAAGAAAGAAAGAGAGAGAGAGAGAGAGAGAGAGAGAGAGAGAGAGAGAGAGAGAGAGAGAGAAAGAAAGAAAGAAAGAAAGAAAGAAAGAAAGAAAGAAAGAAAGAAAGAAAGAAAGAAAGAAAGAAAGAAAGAAAGAAAAGAGTGTTGGTGAGTTTGTGGAAAAATTGGAATCCTTTTATACTTTAGTGGGAATGTAAAATGATGGCAGCCACTATGGAAATCAGTGTGGAGATACCAAAAATATTTAAAAATAGTATTACCAACAGTCCCTTACTCTTCAACTTATAAGTGTCCAATCTGACAGCAACAGATATTGATACCAAGTCCCAAGTATGGTACCATTCCTCAAGTGGTCAGCCAGCTACCTGGTAACAAGTTGACTACACTGCACTGCTTTCATCATGGGAGAGACAGTGCTTTGTTCTTACTGGAATGAACACTTACCTTGGATATGGTGTTTTTCTTCCCTACATACAATGCTTGTGTAATAACTATCATCCAAGAATCCACAGAATGCCTTATCCACAGTCATGGTGTTTCATACACAGTGCTTGTGATCAAGGAATCACTTCACAACAAATAATATGTGGGCCTATGTGCACAGAATTCACTAGACTTATGATGTTCCCCATCATCTTGTAGCAGTTGTCCTGCGCTACAGATTTCAGATTTACCAGCATGGAAAACTGCATGAGCCAATTCCTTAAAATAAACTTCTCCTATATAATAAAGATGTAATATGCAAATAGTCGTTATGGGGTGAAGCATAATGACCAACCATGTAATTTCCAGATCATAGATCAGCAGGAAGGTGGGGCAGTGAGCTACAAGGGAGTGGCAGAGAGCTACAGGAGGGGGCAGGGTAGCAAGATATGGAGAGGGGAGGGGAGGAGTTTGTGGGGAGCTACAGAAGGGCGGGGCAGCAGGCAGAGAGCTACTAGAGGGTAGCAACAAGCTACTGGCAAGCTTCCAGCACACAGATTCATGCACAAGGCTACTAGTCCTATCTAATAAAGAGGGAATATGCAAATTGACCATCAAAGAATAACAAGATGGCTGCACCCACAGCAGAGGCCAAGTTTCCATAACGAGCCTTAATGAGCAATCAGCAAGAACCTGAGGCTCCGTGGCACTGGGTCAGGGCAGTGGATGAGGCTGTGCCCCTGCCCTGGCGGGGCTTGACAGGGACCTCAGGCTGTTCTCCCTGCCCCAGCACCAAGATGGGGAACCTCAGCCCGTGCCTCATGCCTGGCAGAGCTTGATAGGGGACCTCAGACTGTGCCCCCCCAACACCTGGCAGGGCTTGACAGGGGATTCAGGCTGTACCTCCCCCCTAGCACCAGGCCAGCAGACCTCAGGCTGTGCTCCATGCCCCAGTGCCCCCGCCCCCCGACCTGGCGGGGCATGACACGGGACCTCAGGCTGTATTCCCCTCCCAGTGGGGCTTGACAACGGGGGCCTCAGGAGACACCCCCACCCCAGCACTGGTGTGGAGGACCTGAGGCCATATCCCCAAGCCTGGCAGGGCTTTATAGGGACCTCAAGGTGTGTCTCCTGCCCTGGCCTGGGCCATGGGACATCAGGCCATATTCCTCACCCTGGCACCAGGCCAGAGGACCTGAGGCCATGCCCACTGCCATGCAGAGCTTGATGGGGGACCTCAGGCCACACACTCCATCTGGCGGGGCTTGACAGGGACCTCAAGTCCAGGTTGGGGGATCTGAGGCCGTGCCCCCCACTGGTGTGGCTTGAACAGGGACCTCAGGCCACAGACACCACCCTGGTGCCACGCCAGGGGACCTGAGGCTGCTCCCCCCACCTGGAGGGACTTGATAGCGGAACCTCAGGCCATGCCCCCCGCCCCGCCCCAGCAACAGGCCAGCAACATAAGGCCATGTCCCCCACCCAGCAGGGATTGATGGGGGTGGGACCAGCCAGGTCTGGGTCTCATTCAATTTTGTTTTAATGAAAAATTAATATTAGTGTATTTTTTATATCTTTCCTAGCATGTGAATTTTACGATAATAGTTTGAAACAATTATTATAAGCTCCCTTTATTTTCTGTTTTTAAGGACTTTTGAGCACATTGGCACTCTGGTAGTACTTAACAGACAATTCCTAAGACAGTGTACTTAGAAGCTAATATGTATATTTTTACAAGTCAAAATTTATCTCAATTTTCTAACTCCTCCATTATACAACTCCTCTTTGTTATGTAATTCTGCCCAATAATTAATTATGCATATTTTTGAAATTGACAACACACCACATGTTTAATGTAAAGAATTCAGCACTATCTTCACAAAGTTTTGAACTTCAAGTAAAACACTTCGCTTTGAAAAACAGTGCGGTCCCTGAGAACACAGGCAGTTGCAGGGGACAGTTTCCCTGGTATGCTAAGTTATTCTGCTGATCTGGGATATTCATATGTGATTGATATCTACCTCTGATGAAACTATGCCCAGAAAACCTGGCCATGGGATTAGAGATTTTCCAGCCGCCCTTGAGATCAGGAGAGGAGCTCTGGAATATGTTACTGCTTTGGATCTACAGAGCACGAAATAACCAAGTGCAAGGCTAAAGGGACCCAGCTCTTGGTGCATTTCCTCATGCAAAATGTTTTGCTTGTGGGAAAATGGGCACCTGTCCAGATCATGCCCTGATAATACCAAAGGAGTCTATGCTGATGGTGGTTGCTGTAGACTCTGTGGCTCTGTGGAAAACTTTAAGAAAGATTGCCTTCACGGTCAGAGTTCAAATCAAATAGTTACAATTGATTCCTGTGCCAAGAGAATGAGTGCACGTTACTAATACATTTTGGATGTGCCTAAACCACTGACACCAAAAATAAAGATGCCTAAAGTTGTTAATTTTTGACAATGATCAGTACTATCATATGTTACCACCTCATTGTTGCATTCTCAATTGGGCCTTCTTACCGGTTGGAGCCAGTCTACTTGGAGAGGCCTATATTGTAGATATCAACGTGCCAGATAGTTTCCTGAGCTCTTTCCATCACGGAGTATTCTACTGCATGGAGAAAGTCACTGAAGAAAAGCATAAGATATTTAAATTGAATTCTTTGAAACAACTTGTTTAATAGATAGTACTTAGGTGTGACTAAGTGGTTATATGCTGACTTGTAATAGTCATCTTTTTCTTCTTTTTTTTTTAAATACATTTTTATTGGTTTCAGAGAGGAAGGGAAAGGAAGAGAGAGAGAGAAACATCAATGATGAGAAAGAATAATTGATCGGCTGCCTCCTGCACACCCCCAACTGGGGATTGAACAACACAATCATATGCCCTAACTGGGAATGGAACCATGACATCCTGTTCATAGGTCAATGCCTAACCACTGAGAAACACCAGTCAGGCAATCATCTTTAAAAAAAAAAAATCATGCTTTTATCTGAACTACCTCTAAACAAAGGGTGACTGCTTTTCAGCTGGAAATTAATTTTTGTTTATATTGTTTTCTATGTTCAAAATATCAGTTTATTTATAAGTTGCCACGTTATCTGCTATATTTTAAACATACTTAATAAAAATTTATTTGCTATTTTTCTGAACACCTAAAAATGGAAAAAAAACAGTACAATTTCATAAAGTAATAACTCAGAAGGTGCTGAATATCAGTAATTCTTTTTAATTTGTCTACAGTAGGAAAATGAGTTGTGTGTTCTTCCAATTCTATTAGTATACATGGTCATTTATAAATCAACATCTTGATTTTAACAAAACTTATGGACCGTGAGTGTTTAATTTTTCTCTCCTAAGTGCATGCCATGTTAAGCTTCTCTCTGCCCTATCTTCTATAGTGTTATCATATATTTGATGCTATTCATAAATGGGAGATTCATGAATGCTTGAAAGTTCTTTATAAATTGGAGAAAACAAACCTCTATTCTATTAGGCATAATTGTTATTAATATTAATGAATCTCAGTAAAAAATTAGAAATAAGTAATTATCAAAAGAGACTGTTATACATAAATTGAGCTGAATGCAGAATAATTTAATTAGAAGTAAAAACAAAAACACAAAGAAACATACTGTAATCCTATATAATAAAAGCCTAGGTGGCATCACGCCCTTGCACAACATCCTTTGCAAATGTCATCACAAAATGGCCTCCAGAAGATGGCTTCATAAGATGGCTATCAGAAGATGGCTGCACTCACAGTGGAAGCAGGGCCCAGTGGCCAACCTGCATAGTGAGGCCTGGGAGCCCATAGTTCTGCACAGCACGGAGGAGGCTAGTCTCGGCATCTCTGCTGCCTCACATGGAGGAGGCAGGTCCCAGAGGAGGAGTTGGGTTGCATCAGGAGAGGGCAGTTGTGGGCAATCAGGACAGCAGGGGAGGAAAGGTAGGGGCCATCGGGCCGTCAGGGAAGCAGTTAGGCATCAATCAGGCCAACAGAAGAAAGGTTAGGGGGCTATCAGGCTGGGAGGCAGAAGTGGTTTTAGGAGCTACCAGGCATGCAGGCAGGCTAACGGTTAGAAGCCAGTGATCCTGGATTGTGAGAAGGATGTTCGACTGCTGGTTTAGACCCAAAACCGGCAGTCAGAAATCCCCTGAGTGTTCCCATATTGAAGAGGGTGCAGGCTGGATTGAGGAACAACCCCACACATTCCCTTGCACCAACTTCATCTACTGGACCTCTAGTTATATATAACTTCACCCCTCCTGTCCTTCCTAATGATGGAAACAAGAAACCAAGACTGATAAGGCCTTTGAAAATATTTAACATGTTCAGGTTATTCAAAGAGAAAATTTTCAGAAAAAGTGTTATAGAATATATAGGAATTTATAAGACAAGGTTAGGCTTTGTTTTTTAAAAACACAAGTCATAGCAATGAGAAATATTTAGATAAATTATTTTATGCTGAACATTACAATAATATATTAAAGGCAGTCTAGATCATGTTGGCTTTCTTAAAATGAGAGCATTGAGCTTTTTGCTGGCTAGAGATTAAGTGGAACTTTTTGATCCCATCAGGCTCTTTTTCTTTGGGCATTTTATTTCAGTTTTATTTTTATCTATAGGCTGTAGTCTTACACTATGCATGGTGAGTACTCTTAAGTTTTGGGTGACTGTAGGTCTTACCTAATGACCTTCCAAAAGAGTTTTCCTCACTCTGGTCAAACAGCGATATTATGGCATGACCTCTGGGGTCATGGGTCAGCCATGCAGCACTAGCCCTTGCCCTTTTCATTTACAGTCCACGTATTGATCAAAGACTCATTAGAAACCCTCACATGGACTTCTGTATCGACATCATCAGCTCTGAAATTATTAGCCACTTCAGCAGCCCTAACTGTAATTCTTGATCCTTACTTCAGAGAAACTATCTATTTTGTTTAGTTTTATAATTATTTATGGTGGAGGATAGATCTAGTACCAATTACTCCATTATTGCTAGAAGTGAAAGCTCAATAGATAAATTATTAACCAAAATATAATCATGTTTGTTTTTCTTCTAAGAACTCTCTTCTTTTCTGAATGCTATATGCTAAAGCAATCCTTAAAACAATAAACATTGTAAGTGTGTTGTAAGAGAAAGTAAATATATATTACATTTTGTAACTTATGCTACTTGTTGATAAACAAGATTTCCAGCATGCAGTGAAATAATGGAGGAATTAAAACAAAACAGCTAAAGGTAAAACTCTATAATTGTGCAATTCATGGCAAATAGCAGTATGGCCACTTTAATTTTTCCTTTTCAAAAATTTACATATTCCTCGGGTTATCAATTAAAAAGACCTATAAGCAATGACAACATAGAAGTATTGACCACTTAATGTCTCTAAATATTATTTCCACTTGAGGGAAGAAAGCCTTCAAAACATGACTGACTTCAAGTCTGGGTCAGAGAATGTATATGAGGAGACTAAGACATCATGCTGTGCTGGGAAGTAAGCAAAAGAACTAATGGTGTTATATCAAAACTTCACAAGAGTTGTCACTGACTAATGATTGGACAATGTGACTCTCGAAGGAAAAAAGAAAAGACGGAATTTGATTAAAACGTGAATATTAAAAGCCACGAGTTTGTCATTGTACTTAAAATAAAAAGGATGGACTGAGAAATAAAATTCAGTGTACAACACTAGAAATAAATAGTATACTAATCAATAATTTATAATATCAAAAGAGTTAAGCAATTTTTCTACCTTTCCAACATAAATTGAAAATCACGGTAACAAAAAGATTCTAATGTATGAATAAAAGTGTTTTTTAGAGAAGAATTCCAGGTAATGAATCTAGAAGGAAGGACATAATTAGAAAAAAATCACTGTTTTGCTATCATGAACAAAAGGACTGATTTGGGCAATTCCCAGTAATGGATGCTAAAATCAGCAGGTGAACTTTGATGGAGAATTTTGAAGTGAAGGAATAGAGGTATCACATCTAAATCAACATCTCAATCAGTGTCACTAAAATAAGACAATTAGACAGTGTGTACCTCCAAAGTGATGCATTATGAAGTACAAAGCATATAGAATAACTTAGTGAAAAAGAAAATAAAGTACCTGAATTGACTCAAATCTTAAGAACTTATAACTAGTCTAACAAAATACATAGTGAAACACCACAAGAAAGAATCAGCTAAATCCAGATTACAGATCATCTATAGGATAACTGATCTAATTTCTCCAAAAAGGCAGTGACGTGGCAATGGGAGAACAAGAAACTGGTCTATATTTTACTTGAGAGAGAGAGAGAGAGAGAGAGAGAGAGAGAGAGAGAGAGAGAGAAATGAGAAATATAATAATTGAACTATCTAGATTGGATTCAAATTCAAACTAAGAAATGTAAAAAAAAAAAAATTTGAGACCATTAAAGGCACATTAGCTATTAAGAAATTAGTGTTAATTTTGTTAATTATTCACAGTAATAAATGACATTATTTTGTAGGGTAATCACTTTCTTTGCCTTTGATATATACTAAAATAGGGTGACATGATATGCTAAGATTAATTTTAAAATACTTCAGGCCTATTCTCACCCCTCCCACGCTCCTCACCCCCAAAACATAAAGAAAAATAGATTGAAACAAATACAGCAAAATGTTCATGATTTTCTAAACTAGGTGATAGAAATCATGGAAGTTTTTTTTTTTTTAACTTTACTATTGTGTATGTTTGGAAACTTTTTAAATGCCAATTTATAAAGAAATAATGATAATGCCTATAAGTTATATTTTACTCTTTTAAAAAAAGAATTGAAACAGCTGGGACTGCTGGCTCCTAACTATTTGCCTACCTGATGATTGTCCCTAACTGCTCACCTGCCTGCCTGATCACCCTTAACTACTCGCCTGCCTGCCTCATTGCCCCTAACCACCTCTACCTCAGCCCCCACCCACTGCTGTGGCCACTTCTCCCTCAGCCCATACCACTGCAGTTTCATCCAGAAGGTCATCGGAAGGACATCTGGAATGTAGTCTGGAAGGTTATTTGACTGTCCTGTCTAATTAGTATATTATGCTTTTATTATTATAGATATAATGTTAATTTCCTTAATTATCCAGGACAGGAACATGAGCTCAGTTCATATGTAATGTTGATATGCTATATACTATATCAGATAGGAAGCAGAGGTACCCTCAAAGAGATTAACAGATGAAAGTCTAATGACTGAACTATTTATAGAGATGAGTTCAAGATGAAGGAAACCAAGATATGTTGAAGCCTAAGGGACTTGTGGAGCCAGTATTACCCTGGGTCTATGGAGACAAGAGTAGGGAATGGAACAAAGTCACTGTAACCTGTAAGAGTTGGAGCTTAAGAAATGGTGCTGAAAGAGAAGTCAGAGCTGTGGAGACAAGGTACAATCAGGAAAAGCATTACCTTCTCATCCTCTCTTGGTGTCTCCCATTGCTATAGTCCAACTGAAAGTCAGAAACAAGAGTCTACAGTCCACAGATGTGATATTGAAGAGGTACAGAGGTGAGTAGAACATGGATGGTAGTCAGGGTTGGTGAAGATGAGTACAGTGGAAAATTATTAATTTAAATATTTATTCCATCAAAAATATGGTTTTGATTTGGAATAAGTTCAGGTAATATAAAATAAAGTTTTGTTAGGTCCTCAAAGGTTTTATAATATGTACAAAAGCTATCAAATTTCTGTTTTATAATTCATATATTGTCCATTCCTTCCATATCTTAGCTATTGTGAATAATATGACAACATGAGTAGAACTTGAAGGAATTATTCTGGTTAAATGAGCCAGATACACAGATACTGCTTGATATTACATATATGTGGAACTTAAATAAAATGTCAAGCCTAGACCAGTGTGACTTAGTTTGTTGAACATCATCCCATTCACCAAAATGTTGCTGGTTTTATTCCTCATCAGGGAACATGCCCAGATGTGGGCTTGATCCCCAGTAGGGAGCATGCAGGAGGCAGGCTATCAATGTATCTCTCTCTCTCCTCCCTCACTTTCTCTCTCAAATTAACAAAAACATATTTAATAAATAATAAATAAATAAATAATAAATAGATAAATATTGATGATATGTATTATATAATTACTAGAGATCCATTGCATAAAGATTCGTGCAATAGGCCTTCCTTCCCCTGGCTGCCAGCACCAATTTTCCTCTGGCACCCAGAACCCAGGCCTTCACTCTGGCCGCAGCAGAGAAGCCAAACCTCTTCAGTCTTCAGTCTTCAGTCTTCAGTCTTCAGTCTTTGCTTCAATCTCCCCTCCACACCTATGTATGCAAATAATCTGCCATCTTTGTTGGCTTAATTTGCATATTCACTCCTGATTGGCTGGTAGGCATCATGAATGTATGGCCAATTTGCATAGTTCTCTTTTGTTAGTGTAGATATAATTGAACTTCGCTATAAGAGTAGAACTTAAATGCTCTCACAAAAAAATAAAATAAATATGTTAAACAATTAATGTATTAATTAATTAGAGGGAGGAATCCTTTACAATGTAGATGTATATTAGATCATCACAATATACCTTAAATATTTTACAACTTTGTCAGTTATACCCCAATGCATCAAAATAATGTCCATTACTTTAAGTGGAATACTAACCTATTACACTTTAATAATATTTGATCACTGTGTTTATATTTAAAATCATACAAAAATTTTCCCCAACATGCACTGTTATTTGCTAAACTTTTAAATAATATTTTGCCTCTGTTTTTAATAGTTATAGTCACTTGAAAGGCAAACTACCTGAAGTTAAAAATACTATTAATTTTTAACTCAAGTTATAATTTACAGAATTCTGTAATCAAGTTATCCATAAGAAAAGCCATCTAAATGTAATTTTTTTAAACTGTATTATGAATGTGGTAAGTACTTAAACACAAGAATTTAAAGACATGGGTTGAAAACTATATTTGGTAAAACTGTATGAACCAAGATCATGCTATTTCTTTTAATTTCCAAACTATACTGAAAAGATGAAAGAAAATAAATTTGGTTAAGAAATTTGGCACATCACAGTTTCATTCATTTTTGTATCTGCACTCTTAGCTGAGTGAATGAAAAGATTACAACTCAGGATTAAATCACTGTTTCTTACTGTTTTTACTAAAAAAAGAAATTGTACCAGACCAATTACACAGGCAAGGAAGACTTCATTCAAAACTATTGCAATAGAGGAGAGAGACTATTATAAGAGGAGAAAAAGTTTGAACTCAATTCCACTAAGCAAAAGGTGGAAGAATGGAAAAGGACTGAACGACATTGTCAAAAGGTGTGTTTGGTCAATGCGATAAAGCCATCTGTGTTTGCTAATAAGCATTTACAGAAGATAGGTTCCTACCACCCACAGAAACTGGGATACAGAAATACTATCTTTCTAGAGCAGCGGTTCTCAACCTGTGGGTAGCGACCCTTTTGGGGGTCAAACTACCCTTTCACAGGGGTTGCCTAAGACCATCAGAAAACACATATTTCCCATGGTCTTAGGAACCAACAGACCGCTCCTCGGTGTAGCAAAGTGTAGCAATGTAGTTTACTGTTGTTATATGAAGACTGTTACTCATGCTACACCATGATTCAAGACAAAAAAAAATTCATTTATTTGTAAGTAGAAATAAATTTTTCACAATATATAATTACATATTGTTTTGTGATTAATAACTATGCTTTAATTATGTTCAATTTATAACAACAAAAATACATCCTGCATATCAGATATTTACATTACAGTTCATTACAGTAGCAAAATTACAGTTATGATGTAGCAACAGAAATAATTTTATGGTTGGGGGTCACCACCACATGAGGAGCTGTCTTAAAGGGTCGCGGCATTAGGAAGGTTGAGAACCACTGTTCTAAAGGATTACATTTAACAAAGATGACTCTAGATCCTCGAGAAAGACATCTTTGGATTGTAGAATATTTATACTTCAAAAAGACTGAGAATTTACAATTCAAGTTTTCTAAAGAGAAATACAAGTATCACATGATCTCTCTTATATGTGGAATCTAATGAACAAAAGAAACTGATAAACAGAATAGATCCAGAGACATGGAAGCATGCAGCAGACTGAAGGTCCTCAAAGAGAAAGGAGGTGGGGAGAGAAGAGATCAACCAAAGAACTTGTACACATATATGCATAACCCATAAACACAGGCAACAGTACTGTGAAGGCCTGAGAAAGGAACAAGAGTGGGGAGATGAAGGGTCCATGTGGGAAAAAAGGGGACACCTATAATATTCTAAACAATAAAGATAAATTTTAAAAATAAAAATAAAGTAAATGTTCTGAGAAGGGAGTTCAGGGGCCTATAGTCAGAAAGAAATTTGGCTAAAATTTAGTCATCTTTGTCAACTATATTATATTCTAATTATAAGAATTTCATGAAACAATTATGTACTTTGTACTTGATGCTCTAAAGGCATTTAGGGACAAGTAATATATTACTATTTGAAAGCAATCTTATGCTTAAATTCTAGAAAATTTGGTTCATTATACCTTTAGTTTTACTTCAAAATGTTATATTTTTATAACTAAGGCTTCCATATAATAGGCAAAAGGCTCTAAGGGTTCTTTATTCTAAAGTGAATAAACATCTAACCTGTTGTCATAGATAATGAGGGCCAATGAGTAGCCCAACAGTTGAAAGAATAAATCCTATCTACTAACTAGAAAGGAACTCTATAAATCAGGGCTCCTTTGTGGGAGGGTTGGCATGAACATGAATTGTAAATTAAAGCATAAAAAAACCACTGCGTGAGCAAAAGTTCCTTTAGTAAAGAAAATCCACCAGCATATTTTCTCTTCCCTTTTTATGACTAATATGTAATTTACACCCCTAAAAAGTCTAGCCTCTCTTGTCTTAAAAGAGTATAACAGCTGCTTCTTGAACTGTCTTATTTTTTGTTGGTTTATTTTGTTTTTTTAAGCTGGGTGAAAATACACAGAGGAGTATGTTGGTAAACTATTCACAGAAGAATATGTCTGAGATCTCTTGAAAAAGGCAAGCAGAGAAAAATGAGTGATTTTTTTTTTTCAAAAAAAAAAAGGACAAATCTGAAGATATCTTTTCATAGATGTGGCCAGAATGCTGGAA
>PVJN01049412.1:0-15230 GCA_004026805.1 Lasiurus borealis
GGAAATTTTGATTAAAAAATAATTTTTTATAACCGCAAATGCTAGTAAGCAGAAAGATGCTCTCCGAGGTCCCGCTCTGTCTGTTCGTCCCTGCCTTGGGCCAAGTCTCTGAGGGTCACCACCCCAGTCCCCCAGCCAGAAAGAACAGTGGTTATCAAAGGAGGAATGTCCCCCTACAGCACTGACACTCCCCCCCCCCCAGTACATATCGGTCACCACAATGGCAAAGACTGAATTCTGGGCTGGGACCCCAAGAAGCTAGGATAAACCCTGTGTGCCTGCTTTTCACCATGGAAGGGGGACATTGTTAGTTAATTCTCACTTGAGGATATTTTTCTATTGATTTTTAGAGAGAAGGGAAGGGAAGGGGAGAGAAAGAGAGAAACGTCAATCGGTTGCCTCCTGCATGCACCCCAACCAGGGCCAAGGATCGAGCCTGCAACCGAAGTACATGCCCTTCACCAGAATGGAACCTGGGACCCGTCAGTCTGTGGACCGCCGCTCTATCCACTGAGCCAAATCGGCTAGGGCTGGAGGGAGGACATTTTATTAGCCAGGCTCAGATTCAAGGCAGATTGGGCTTGCCTGGCAACCTCCAGACTCACTGCTGAAACCCCAGAACACAGTGGTGTCCAGGCAGGTTCCCTTTAAAAACCAATTCCCTCTCTGCCTGTGGCCCTTGTGCTCAGCTCTGGTGCCCCTCGTCCCTGCATCCTCACAGCGCAGTGGGTAGAGGGAGGGTTCCCGTATTTCTTCTTACACGCGGCTGCCTGTCTCCCCAGTGGAGCACACTCCGAATCTCAGAATCAGAAGGATGCAGGCTGGTTGTTATGCTACTGAACTATCCCCACGTGTCTCGGGCGATGATGGGCTCTCAGTACACCCCAAAAGCTTTGGGAAGACAGCCTGCGTTGAAGAATCTCAGCAAGAAAGAGGCTCCCCTGGGTTCTCGGAACACTGCTTTCCTCCACCTATGGCCCCTTCACTGGCTTGGATGATCGCCTTTCTATCCACCTGAGTTGGAAGAGGTGGTCCCATCCCAGACACCTTAGCTAGTGTAGCCCCTTCACCGCCAGCTTGGCCATCATTTCCTGAGGAACGGCCCTTTTCGGGAGAAGGAAGGCAAGAGCCTGCCTCACTCAGTACACAGCCCCCCTCCCCTCCCACCTGACTGCCTCGCCCACCTGTATGCACCCCTTCCACCTCCCCTCCTGCGTTTCTTGAGATCAGCCACCTTCTTGTGCATCTCTTGTATCTTGGTCCACCAGACACCTGTTTCCTACAATTCTCGGGACTGTGTCTAAATACGTACATTCCCATTTTAGATTTTTTTCTAAAGGTACAATATGTAGAAATAGGTTGAGGAAGCCGTCTTCAAAAGCCTCATACTCAGTTACACAATAACTGGGATGTATGGTCTCGCCCTTTTCCTTTTTTTAATTTTTTTAAATATATTTTATTGATTTTTTACAGAGAGGAAGGGAGAGGGATAGAGAGCTAGAAACATCGATGAGAGAGAAACATCCATCAGCTGCCTCCTGCACACCCCCGATTGGGAATGTTCCCATAACCAAGGTCCATGTCCTTGACCGGAATCGAACCTGGGACCCTTCAACCCGCAGGCCGACGCACTATCCACCGAGCCAAACCGGTTAGGGCTTCTTTTTATTCTTGCCTCAATCTCTTGACACCTTTACTTCCAAACTCCCACTCTAATCACGGAGATCCTCCAACTTTCATGAACTTCACCCTCTGGAAAAACCTAAACTGTGGCAGCGCCTGGCAGAAAAAGACCCCCTGCCCACCGGAGGGGAGCCCACTGACAGCCGTGCTCCAACGCGGGCCCCTCCGGGTTGCAGATTCCTGAGAAGAAGACTGAACCGATTCCAACTGGCCTTTTAAACTGGGAGCGACCCCGCGGCATCTGCCCCTTCCCCACTCCCCTCCCATTGCCGGAAAAGCACGTCTGCCTCTCCTTGTCCTCGTGGTGCAGCTTCCATCTCGCTGCCCGTGTGCCAGACACAGCTGGGCCGGAGAAAGGAATCACGGGCCTGAGAACTGCGAAACGTGCACATTCACAAAGGCCGGCAGGTAGATGCTTTCCAGCAGTGCTGCTGGAGGGGGAGGCAGGGAACAGGCTGGCTCACAGAACACAGTTTGAAACCAACTGGGGTCAGAAGTCACCACCACAGGGGGGCCTTGAAGCACACCCAGCCAGCAATCCTTGTGATGAACACGAAAGAACTACTCATGCTTCACATTAAAGGAGGATGCATTTTACCAAAAGAATCACCAAAAAGGCCACTTATATAGTGAACTCACTACCCCAACATTCCTGAATTCTGAAATAAAGTTTCACCAAAATTCAACCTAGATTGCTTTTGTTTTGTTTTGTTTTGGAATAACAAACACAAATAACACCTGTGGTGACAGGAAGGCTTTGATTGGAGGCCCTCATCCTCATAGTGAGCCCACATGGAGGTCCCACATCCAAAAGCCCACCCAGCTTCTGGTGGTAGAAGAGGGAGTCTGTTTCTAGATGATTGTGTGGACTTTCTGCACAAGTAGGCCTAGGCATGGACCATGCATGACAGCCCAGTAACCCTGACCCAGTGAGTCCGGCCTGGGGCTGGCCCAGGCTTTTATCTTAAGTCTCCAAGTCATCCACGGGTCCTATTAGCCCAAGTCCCCAGAAGTAGCCAAAAGAGCCCTTTAAAAACTTGGCTGGGGCCAACCTGCTCCTAGCAAGCTCCAAATACTTTGATCTGAAGATAGCATCACCAGTCACAAAAGCTCAGTCCCTGCCATTCCCACCCAACCCGGCCCTCCTCCCACCTCCCAGCTCCAGGTGGGTGCCCTGGAGGACGTTTTCACCCCAAATAAAGCAGAGACCCACCTGCTGCGCTAGAGGATGGTAATGACGGAGACTTCGTGTAGGAAAGCAGCCTGGCATCAGCTTTGTGCAGCCACAACTTCTTGTTTTCTGTTGACCAATAACCTGTGAACTGAAGGCAATTTCAGAACTGAGACGTGAAACAGATTCATTCTGGATATATTTTTCTACAAGGGGCTTAAAAAGTAATCGATTGATTTCCCAGAGTGTGTTTTATTCAAATACCATGGACACCGAACCATCCTCGTCACCAAACCCCATAGCTCCCGTGCTCTGATCCTTCTCTGCAGAAGCAGGCCCGCAGAGGAGCTGATCCAGCCACCTCCTTCCCACACATCCGCCAATCTACCTCACGCTTTCCTCCCCACACCCAGCACCGCCAGGCGCTGCCCCCGTGCCAGGAGGCCAGACAGGGTTGCTGACATGGAGTCCTTTGTCATCCTCCCCAACACAGGATGCAGACCCCACTCCAAGTGCAGTCAGAACCCCTGGAGCACAGCTTCTGGCTGCCCAGAATCCCACCCCCCAAACACTTGCTTGCAGCCCTTTGGATTCAGGTGAGCAAGACTAGAGAGAACTCAGAACGTCAGGAAAGTCAGCTACTCTCAGACAGAAACTGTCGACGGGTACAGAGACCATGACATCTGCGCCAGCCTCATCCCCGAGAGGGCCGAAGCGACACCTCCCTCCATTCCAACTCTGCTTCTCCTGCTTCCTCCCTCTGCCTTGAGCCTCCTGCTCCTTCAATTCAAAAGGCAACTCACCTCACTGCCACCCCAGCCCCTTGCTTTGGGGTAGAGATAAGCAGTCACTCACGGGGCCAAATGCTTTTGTTTCTTTCCTCCCAGGCTGGCATATAGGCAAAGCAGTTTTTCTAGAAAGTCATGAGCGGCCTTGGTTTCTCTGCAGAATTTCTTAGAGATCACAGGACAGAGATGCTTTAAAATGTTTAATGGGGGAAAAATGCCTCCTCAAGCTGTGACTGCAAGACCCCAAATACCTGTCGGAATACAACCCACTTCCTGCTGTGGTCTCCACCAGACGACCAGCCAAGTCACTGGAGGACCCGAGCATCTTCCCTGGGCCTGCGGGCTTCAGGCACCAGCCATCTGTCAGTCAGCAGGAGCCCGGCAAGCATGGTCTCACACGTCCTTCGGAGCTGCGAGCAGCGAGTGGGGATTTAACTATACACGGTGTGTGTGAAATTATGGAAAATACAGGGAGAATAGGAATTGGTCTCTTCTTTAAGCAGCACCAGAATACTGAGCATGTTTTTGTGGGGTGGGTTTGACTAAGCCACAATTCACACGCTCCTCTTTCCAAGCTCATCTTAACTAACGGAAAACCATCCCTTCCAGAGAAGGTGGGGCCCCAGAGAATGGGGGCCATGACCTAGAGAGCTCTAGAGGGCGTCGCCTGCACGCCCCAAAGCAATAACCATTGACTCGCCCCTCCCCCAAGCCAGGTGATGTATGCTGTCCTCATGTCCACATGACATCATGGCAGGATCGGAGAACGCTGCCTTTTGGGGGACTCTTCAAGATCAGAGCTTCCTTTCCAAGGAAGGGCCACCAGGACTGGCTGGTTGCAGGGCCCAAGAGCTCTCAAGTGAGAAAATTCCCTCAATCTAAACCTTCATCCACTGCGGTTTAAGAGTTGCTGGTCCCTGGCTACTACAGCTGCTTCAGAGAGGTGAGGAGCAACAGGTCTGGCAAGTCACCCTCGCCAGACCCACAGCACACCCTTTCGTGGAGCCCCCATGGCCCACACCCCCCTGCCCAGCCCCTGCCCCTTCCTGGCCTGGCCCCTGCGCGCCCTGTCTCCCCGCACCGCCCACGCTTTCTGAAGACCTGTGCGATGACCCAGGAGCAGAACTGGGCATGGAGTTTTGCTGGAATGGTCATACACACTGCTTCCTGCTGTAGTGTAGCTGAATGCCCCCTCAAAATACGAAGTCACACACCCCCCACTTGTCCTGTAGAGTCTCATCCAGCCCCGCCTCCGAAAACTTTCAGATCGCTCATGTCAAGGCAGATTACATTATTTTGAGCAGTTGTGTAGACTCCAGAATATATTTTCTGTAATCACCGTATTTCTCAAAAGGCCTCCTGTAATTACTATACATGTGAATTTTTCCTTATTTATAAAATATATATAAATTATTTTTAATACATCAACTTTAGTAGAAATTTGTACCAACGCTGTAACTGTATGTGGCATTTGAAATGAGTTGCGTTTACTTTGACGTATCACGCAGTATTGAACACACCCTGTATTTGCAGTACCACTTGATATAAAGATGATTCACAAATTATCACAAAGGACTGACTGTCATTGTAAATGCTCTTTTTCGAGGATTTTACAATAAAACTTGAGATAGGCCAACGCTTTCTGGGGCCAGTCTGTTGGAGGTTGTTAAAATGAGAACTGATTCGGCAGGACTTTGAGGTCCCTCTCCATCGCCATTACAGGTGCATGATGGTCAAAGGGAGATGGCCCCGACTCTGGCCTGATCCAAAGAGCTTCTGGACAAAGGCAGGCACCCGAACCCAAAGTCTTTTTCCGCCAGGTGGAAGTTTTAGCTCCCACCGACATCTGGTTCAAAGCTTCTCATCACCTGCCTGGGCAGCCCCTTTAAATCCACCACTGTCCCCAGACTCCGATCTGTTCTTGACTCTAGTCACTCCCAGTTCTCACTAGAGCCAACATGCCTGCTACCTTGAAGAAGGTATGAAGTGTTTGGTAACCACCAGGCTACTAACGTGAAACACCTACTATGTGCCAGAACTGTGCTAGGTGCCAGGGATAGAGGGCTGGACAAAGAAGACAGACCCTGCCCTTGGTGAGCTTCAAGTCCATTGCACCATGACTATTGGTATAGGTTCTCCTGAGAAACAGAGCCAATAGGGATAAGTCTAGAGGGGTGTGTGTGTTGTGTGTGTGTGTGTGTGTGTGTGTGTGTGTGTGTGTGTGTAAATAGAGTGGGGAGAGAAATGGGGAGAGAGAAGAGAAACTGATTTTAAGGAACTGGCTCATGCAAATGTAGAATAGGCTAGGTTGGCAGCTGGGGAACCAGAAAGAGTACAGTTCAAGCCCAAAGGCAGTTTGCTGGCTGAATTTCCCCTTCTTGGAGGAGCTGTCTTTCTTTCTTAAGGCCTTCCACTAATCAGATGAGGCCCACCCACCCTGTGGAGGATAATCTACTTCACTCACAGTCTATTGATGTAAATGTTAATCTCATTAATAAATAATACATTCATAGGTACATCTTGAGTAGTGTTTGACCAAGTATCTAGCCTAGCCAAATTGACACATAAAATTTTCACAATGACATAAACAAAATGTTGTTTCTTCTTTCTCCTAGGGAAGTAACCTACTATGTACCAGGCCCTGTGATAAGCACCCCAACAAGCAGGGGGTGCTATTATCTCCATTTTATATACCCACTGTTCTTCACGTAAAGCAGAGATAAAGAGATGGCAAATATAAAGCAGAGAATTAAAAAATATAGTTGACAAGTAAAACAACACACATCTATTAGGAGGTCCCAGGAAAGAATCATGACTTTGGACAAAGGCAATAATCAGCAATAATGGCTGCAAGGGGATGAAATACATGAACCAAAGATGGGGAATGGGTGCTGAGTAGGAAAAATTAAAATAAACTTGCACTGGCAGTGAAAGCAGATTGCCAAAGAGAAAATATACTCTTCCTACACAGAAGCAGCAAACTGACAGAGACCTCAACAACAATAGGAAAACACAGAAAATATGGAATAATTAGAGGTGTGGGGGGAGGTGGTGTCCCTCAGGCCAGTCTGCACCCTTTCCAATCTGGGACCCCTTGGGGGATTTCCAACTGCCCATTTAGGCCCGATCCTACTAAACTGGCAGTTGGACATCCCTCTTACTATCCAGGACTACTGGCTCCCAACTGCTCACCTGCCTGCCTTCCTGATTGCCCCTAACTGCTTCTGCCTGCCAGCTTGATCACCTTCTAACCACTTCCCTGCCTGCCTGATTGATCCCTAACTGCTCCCCTGCCAGCCTGATTGCCTCTAACTGCCCTCCCCTGCAGGCCTGGTCCCTCCCAACTGCTCTGCCTGCAGGCCTGGATCCCTCCCAACTGCCCTTCTCCAAAGGCCAGTCTCCCCCAACTTCCCTCCTCTGCCCGCCTCATCACCCCTAACTACCCTTCCCTGCAGGCCCAATCACCCCCAACTGCCCTCCCTTGAAGGCCTGATCCCTCTCCTACTGGCCATCATTTGGTGGCCATCTTGTGTCCATCTTGTGTGTTGGAATGATGGTCAATTTGCATATTACTCTTTTATTAGATAGAATAGAGGCCTGGTGCACAGGTGGGGGCCGGCTGATTTGCCCTGAAGGGTGTGCTGGATCAGGGTAGGGGATTCCTTGGGGCGTGGAGCAAGGAGAGAGTGTGCTGCCCATCCGGTTTCCATGCAGCACCACTAGGCAGCCCAGAGGCCCAGGCTGCACCCCAGTCCACAGCGTCTGGCTGCGCTCACCATATCTCTGCATGGGGACATGGTCACTATGACTCAGACAGAGGGGGACACATGGGATCTGGGGACCCAGGTGCTGTCCAGGACCCAGAGATCACCTGGGACCTGCCCTTCCATGCCAGATGCTCATGCTTTGACCACTGGCCAGGCCTAGAGACCGCAACCGTGCACTCATTTCATGCACCGGGCCTCTAGTGTAAAATCTCTCTCTCTCTCTCTCTCTCTCTCTCTCTCTCTCTCTCTTTCTCTTTCTCTTTCTCTTTCTCTTTATCTCTCACACATGCTCTACCAGATATGAAAACACATTATAAAACTTCTGTGATTAAAGCATTGCATGTCTAGACGGAGAGAATGGAACAGAAGAGAAAATCCAGAATATGAAAATTTAGTGTGCACTGAGGGGCTAAGGCATGCATGGGAGTGAGGGCAGGGGGAGCAATGGAAAGATATGTATACATGTAATACATTAATAAAAATAAATTTTAAAGAAAATTTAGTTTGCATTAAAGTGGTTTCTCAAATCAATGGGGGAAAGATAGGCTTTAAGGAAAAAATGATTTTGTACACTAGGTAGTCCTAGAGACTAAGATAAAACTGGATAAGTAAGGATTGCACTGTTGATACTGAAAAGTTTCAATAAAATCCCAGCATAATTCCAAACAGATATTAAAAACAAAACATGTTGAATATCCAGAAGCAATTAAAGAAAAACAAAAACCACAAATATGGATACAAGTTAAGTCAAACTTCTATATGATCAAAAAAACCAATGCTCCTGCCCTAGCTGGTTTGGCTCAGTGGATAGCGCCTTGCACTGCAGACTGAAGGGTCTCAGGTTCAATTCTGGTCAGGTGCGTGTACCTTGGTTGCGGGCACATCCCCAGTGGATGGTATGCAGGAGGCAGCGGATTGAAATTTCTCTCTCATCAATATTTCTAACTCTACCCCTCTCCCTGGTATCTAGGATTTATTTATTGTTGATAATTGAAACTTTGTAGCCTTGAGCGGAGGCTAGGGCAAGCCAGGGTGGGCACAAAGCTTGGCTTCTTCCTCCATCACCAGGGAAACCTAAGCCTCCTGCTCACTCAGTGGCCGCAGCCATTTTTGTTGGGATTTATTTATCTTCTATAATTGAAACTTTGTAGCCCTGCGTGGAGTCCATGGCCAGCCAAAGTGCGCAGGAAGCTTTTCCTCCATTGCTGAGAAAACCCAAGCCTCCTGCTCACTCCATAGCTGTAGCCATCTTTGTTGGGTTAATTTGCATACTCGCTCCTGATTGGCCAGTGGGTGTGGCTGAGGTGCCACAATTTGCATATTACTCTTTTATTAGATGGGATGTCTGCACCCTGCTTAGAGGAAATAATAGTAACCCAGACGTATTACCAGAAAAGCTACTAAAGTATGTACTTCCAGAAGACTGAAATTAAGCTGAGAAGAAAGGGAATCTAAGAAATTGATTTTTTTTTAAGTATAAAAATCTAAATCAGTGAAACAGTAAGAATTAAGTGTAGAGACAAAATTGAAGTAGAATTTAAAAATGGGTTACACATAAAATGAGAGAGGAGTCATGCAAGAGAAATATTCTAAAGCCCTTTCGTTTTTCAGGAGGCAGAAAAGATTTTTTTTTTTGTCTTTGAAATTGGATGTAAGCTTTCCAAACCAATAGCTGGAGAGAAAGGAAATTAAAACACTCAAAATATAATAAACTGACATATCAGCCCAAAAGAAGACAAAAAAAGAAAATCATGTAGCAAACAAATAGCAAGATAAATAGAAATAACAAAATAAGACACTAGAAATAAATCCCAGTGACAGTAATCACCATGGAAGAAACTTACCAGTTAAAAGACAGATTGCTAGAGTAAATTTTAGAAATGCAATGTTGCTCTATTGTTTGTAAGAGAAATTCGGAAGACACAAGCATACATACAAATGAAAATAGTGGATTGGGAAATCCAATGTCCACCCATTGATGAGTGCATAGACATTTACGATAAACCATAGAATGGAATGTAAGTTGGCCATAAAAAGGAATGAACTACCAACATGTGCTACTATCTGGCTGAACCTTGAAGACATTGTGCTGAGTGAAAAAAGCCAGGTCATACAATCATATAGTGTATGATTTCACATATATGAAATGTCCAGAATAAGCAAATCCATAGAGGCAGAAAGTAGAGTCGTCAGGCGCTAGGGGAGAGGAAATGGGGAGTGGTAGCTAATGGGTACAAATATTTCTTCTGGGGTAGATAACAATGGTCTGGAAATATAGAGTGGTGATGCTTGCACACCTGTGTGAATATACTATAGATCCCTTAACTATACACTGTAACAGGGTGGATTTTATGGTATGTGAATTATATCTCCATAAAAAAAATAAATAGAAAAGCATCAAACAATGGGTTGGAAATACAACCTAAATACAAAAGTATCTTTTTAAACTCTTCTGGTCATATCAATACCTGACAATAGACTTTAAGGCAAACACAAGGGATAAAGAGAGTTACTATGTGATAACAGTGGCCATTCACCAGACAGATAAAATTCCAAAAACATAGCCACAAAGATGTGTAAAATAAATGTGATATTATTACAAGCAGGAACTGAAAAACCTGCCATCATGTCAAGAGATTTTAAAATAGCTCTTTTAATAACTGTCTTGAGCAAATAAAAATTGATAAGGATACAGAAGATTGAACCACACCATAAATAAGCTTAGTCCATAAATGTATGGAACCCCGCAATAGAGAAAACACATATTTTCACTTCACATGAAACTATAATAAAAATTAACTATACTAGGTACAATGCCACAAAAAAAAATTTCAACACCACAGAATCAAAATCATAAAACATGTCCTCTGACCACGTTGCAATAATATGAAAATGAATAACAAAAGTATAACCAGACACTCTATACATTTGGAGGTTTAAATGTGTAATTGTAAATAATTCATAAGTCAAAAAAGAAATAATGTAAATTAGAATATATTTCAAATTAAGTTATTAGAAATATATCTATAATATAGATATAGGTATAAATATAGATTATATATAGATATAGATATCAGAACTTATATGGTATACATGCAGCAAGAGAGAGAGGGAAATCTGTAAATTAGACAAAATACCTATCTTAAAAAAGAATAAAAGGATAACATGATAAATCTGAACATTCAACTCAAATTGCAAAAAGAACAGAGCCAAATCTAAGAAAATAGAAAGCAAAAGAAGGTAAGAGCAGAAAATTTTAAAATATAAAACAAATGATAAAAAGGATCAATAAAATTTAAAACTGGTTCTTTGCAGAAACTAATAATATAGCAAAACCACAGCAACACTGATCAGTATAGAGAGAATAAACAATGTTAGGAATGAAAGAGAAGACACAGTTATCACAGATTTAGCAGAGATTTTTTTTAAAAATAACAAATTACTATGAACAACTTCAGGTAATCCATTCGAAAACTTAAAAGAACCATTTCCTAGAAAAATGGTTTGCCAAAATGAACTCATGAAGAAATGGAAAACCTGAATAAGCCTATAAAAGAAAGCAAATCAATAGTTAATCTCCTCACAAAAATAAAACCCAGAATACCAGACCCAGACAGTTTAAGAGGCAGTTCTTATACAAAATGGTTCAGAAAATAGAAGAGAAAGCTCCTCAATTCATTTTATGACACTAGTAAATTCTTAAAACAAATGCTAGATGAGAACAGTGAAGGAAGTGAAAATTGTGGACCAATCTCACTTATGAACAAAAGAAAAAATTCTGAATAACACTCGAGCAGATCAGATCCTAGAAGCTAATACCTCGTCACCAAGAAGAGCATATCCCAGTAACACAGCACAGATAGAGTCTAACCCATTCACACATTTCACCATATTCACACATTAAAGAAGAAAAATATAAGATTGCCCTCAGTTGACACAGAAAAAGCACTTCATAAAATTCTAAAACTATCCATGATTTTATTTTAAATACTAATTAGGAACAGAGAGGAACTCCCTTACGAAATAAGTCAGTTCTGAGAATTTTGTAGCAATACCCTTTGGATGCAAATACTGACATAGAGATAGAGATAGATGATAGATAGACAGACAGACAGACAGACAGACAGACACTGGGTGGGCAGAGGGACCTCACTGTGCCTGCCTGGCAGCATATAGTCCTTGCTACTCTGAATGTCCTCTTCTTTCCTTCTGAATGGAAATCCCTACTTGGCTCCATCCTGCACTACTTCACAATGGCCGTGTGCTGGGGAAGGGGAGGCCCGGGCTTGTCTTTTGAGTTCAGAGATCCCCAGTTGACATGAAACTCGTCAGGACCTGGAGGAGAACCTGCACAGCACCAGGAGGTCTCCTGAGACTGGGTCTGGAGGTAATGGCTCTGTGTGACCTGGCATGTGTCCCTTGGAGAGAGGGTACAATGTTCCATGTATATGAGGGAGACTGAAAGAAACATTTGATGAATAAAAGGACAGACTGTGGCAAAAACTGCACAGCTGTTCACAACCTCATTTCTTCTTCCTTCAAGGCACACAGGTAGACTACATAATCCAGTCTCCTCTGCAGCAGGGTGTGACCACAGGACTGAGTCCCAGTGGGAAGCAGGCCTAAGTGATGTGCACCACTCCTGGCCTGACTGGAAAATCCCCCTACCTGTGGCCCCTTCTATTTCCCTAGTGCCCTGGGGAGCCACATGTTGGAAAGAGCATGGGTCTCTTGTGTGATCAATTAGAGAAGTGGCCACCCATCACCAATACATGATTTGAAATTTAAGGGAACCTATTATAACAGCTGGTGTTATATTAACTGACAGAAATACATAACTGAAACCTACACCATATGTTATGCGAAATGTTGAACTCATTCCCTTTAGTCAGCAACAAATCAAGAATGTCCCGTTTCCTCTCCTTTTAGGATGGTGCTGGAGGTCCTGGCAAGTACAGTAATATGATTGATAGATGATTGGTTGACTGATATGGCTGGGTGGATGGGTGGGTGGACACAGATGAATAATGGATGGATGGTGGGTGGATGGGTGGGTGGCAGAAGATTAAAAAGGAAAAATAAAAATGTTATTAGTTAAACTGTATGTAGACATATAGAAAATCCAAAAGTTTTTAAAAACACACTTTTAGAACAAATAAGGGAGTTTGACAACTTTGCCAATAAATGTAGAAAAGTCACTTGTGATCTTATATAATGGCAACAAACAGTTTGAAAATGTAGTTTTTAAATAATGTATAAGGTTAATAGCATACAAAAATACAATGTACAGCCCCAGCCAGTTCCGTTCAGTGGATAGAGCATCGGCTCTGGACTGAACGATCCCTGGTTTGATTCCAGTCAAAGACACGTACCTCGGTTGCAGGCTCCTCCCCCTCCAGGCCCTGGTCAGGAGCGTGCAGGAGGCAACCAATCAATATCTCTCTCACACTGAAGTTTCTCTCTGTCTTTCCCTCTCTCTTCCATCCTCTCTAAAACTCAGTGGAAAATATCCTTTGGTGAGGATTTTTAAAAACACAATGTACAAAACAATAACTCTAGCCAAATGGTATGTGTTTTTATAGAGAAAATTATGTTTATAAAAGTTACTTAAAAGACATATAAATGATGAAATATGTTATATTTGTGGCTAAAAAGGCTCAATATCCTAAAGATAGACTTTTCCACAAATTAATATATAAATTCAATGTAATTCCAATTAAATCTAATCTAATTCCAATGAGGCCAGAATAGACAAACCAATCTGGGTGGTGGGGAAAAGTAGGGTGATCTTATAGATAAGATTTTTTATAAAGCTGTAGTAACTAAATCATGGTCATATTGCTGAAGGGATGAGTAAACACACCAACGGGACTGAGTAGAAATCCCAGAAACAGGCCCACATATACATATGGAACCAGACATGTGCCAAAGAGGTAGGATTTTTAAAAATCAGGGAAAAAAACATGTGCAATTCTATTCGTGGTTCTAAAACCATTAACTACCAATATTAAACTAAGATAAAATTAGAACAAAACTATATAAAATCTTTAGAAGAAAACAAACTATTATTAAACTCAGAATAAGAAAGACTTAAACAGTTAAGGGCATGTTACCTTGGGTGTGGGTATATCCCCAGTGGGGAGTGTGCAGGAGGCAGCTAATCAATGTTTTTAACTTTCTACCCCTCTCCCTTCCTCTCTGTAAAAAAACAATAAAATATATTTTTTAAAATAAATAAATAAATAAAAACACAGGACCATACAGGAAAAGATAAATAAATTTGACATATGCATCTCCTTGCTTGCATGCGCACAAAGATATTCAGGGATGTACATAAGAAATTAATAATAAAGCTGGGCAGATGGGGGACAAGAGTGAAAGAAAATAATTTCATTTATACCTACCATGTGGCATTACCTATTTTTAAAATAATTTTTAAATGTCTATCCATCAAAGACATCATAAGCAAAGTGAGAAGACAAGCCATGATCTGAGGGAAGATGTTTGAAGTCATATAACAAAGCATTAGTATTCAGACTACATAAAGAAATTCCTAAAAGAAAAAAACAATCCGATAAAAATGGGGCAAAGATATGAACATGGAAATCACAGGAGTGAAACCTGATGGACAATAAAAAGCAGTTACTTAATTTCATTAATAATCAGGAAAACGTTATTTAAGTTTACATTCCACCGTTTTAAGAGTGGGAATAATTAACAAGTACAATAACACCCAGTGCTGATGAGCTCCTGGAAAAATAGGGTCTCTTACACATGTTTAGTGAAAGTACAAATTGGCACCACCATTTTGGAAAGCAATTTTGCAAAATCTAAAGTTAAAGATGTATAATCCAGCAGTTGCATTTCTAAGTATATACCTGAGAAAGACTCCAGCACATTTGTAAAAAAAAAATTAAAATTAAAAAACCAGAATATTCACAGTACCACTGTTTGTAATAAAGAAGAATTAGAAACAACCTAAATGATCATCAGCAAAAGAACAGATAAATAAATTGTGGTCTAGTCACAGAACGGAATGTTAAAGGAATGAATGAGAGCTACATGTATTACCATGAATAAATCTCAACAACATAAGGTTGAGTTAAAAAAAAAAAAAGCAAATTACATAAAGATATGCACAATGGGATGTCATTTACCTAAAGTTTTTAAAACACAAAAAAATATATACTTTCTATTGTCTGTTGCTACACAGATGATAAGACAACCCAAAATCCGTGTCAGTGGTTAGCTCAGGAGTTGGGAGTGAAGAGAATAGAGAAAGGGGTAGGGCATGTAGACTTCAACTGTCTCTTTAATATCTTAGCTATTATTTTTTAAAACCTAGAGAAAACATGGCAAGATATGGGCATGTGATGGAGCAGAGCATAAAACAGTAGGCAATGGGCACATCAGTTTTTGCAATATACTACTCTATACTTTTCTTAGAGTGAACACATTTTTTTAAGTTAGATACAGACCAAATAATTCATGAATCCTGAGAGAATTGCAATCTTCATCTTCATCATATTTTCTACTTTAAAAATTAATTTACTGCTCTTCTTTATATTATCTAAAGTGCAAATAAACAAGTATATACCATAAACTGTAATAACCTGCTCTTTACTAGAATATGGTTCTGGATGATGGGTATAATTTTCTTTTCTTTTTTTCTCTAAGCAAAAATTTATTTCAAAGTTCCAAAAAGGAAAGAGAGAGAGAAAAAAGTGGAGTTTCAGCTTCAAGATGAAAAACTAAATCAAGGCCACTGTCTTCTTCTACAACAAATCCATAAAAATATTACCAAAAGTCTTTAGTAATAAA
>PVJN01049413.1:0-15230 GCA_004026805.1 Lasiurus borealis
ATATATATATATATATATATATATATATATATATGTATATATGTGTGTATATGTATATGTATATGTATACATATATATGTATATATGTATGTATGTGTGTATATATATCTATATGTTTTATCCATATAGATATAAAGAGATAACTATAAGAACTCATCCCATTATAAAATATTCAGGTTTACTAAGCTCAAAGTTCCTTTCGTATAATGCTACTCACAATTACAGTCTCCTGGTCCTTATTGCATTGTTTTGTTGGAATTAAGGCTTAGGAACTGTTATTAGTCTGAGCTGTTCAGAGAAAAATAATATATATATATATATATATATATATATATATATATATGTATATATGTATATATATATGTATGTATATGTATATATATATGTATATGTATATATATATGTATGTATATGTAAACATATATATGTATATATATGTTTTATCCATATAGATATAATGAGATAACTATAAGAACTTGGCTCATGTGATTATGGAGATTGTGAAATTCAAGATCTGCAGTTGGCAAGCTGGATAGTCTGAGAAGAAACAATGGTATAATTCTAATCTGAGTCCAAAGGCCTGAAGACCACAAGAGCACATGGTATACAATTCTAGTCCAAGTCTAAGTCTAAAGGCAGGAGAAAACTAATGTCTGATTTCAAAGATGGTCAGGCAAAAAGAGAGAATTCTTACTTGCTCATACTTCCTATTCTATTCAGGTCTTCAATTAATAGGATTTGGCATACCCACTTTCGAGGAGGAGAGACACACATCCAGAAAGGATGCTTAACCAAATATCTGGTGTCTTAATTTGGGCTGTTATAAGAGAATACCATAGACTCTGAAAGTCAACCAACATTTATTTCTCAGAGTTCAGAGGACAGGAAGTCTGATGTAAGTGCAGCAGCACAGTTGGGTTCTTTTAGTTTTTTATTTTTACTGCTTTGAGAGAGAGAGAAAGAGATCAATGTTAAAAAGAAATAGCAATGAGTTGCCTCTTATACTTACCCTAACTGGGAATTAGACCTATGAGCCTTTGATGCATGGGACAATGCTCCAATCAACTGAGCCACACCATCCAGGACCATAGTGGGGTTCTTAAAAGGCCTGCTTTCTGTTTTTGTTCTCATATAGCCTTTCTTGGTGGGTACATGCAAATAGAAATAAAGACCCTGTATCTCCTGATCTTTTTATAATTGCATCATGGTGAAGATCCCACCCTTATTACCACCAAAGGCTCTGACTCTAAATATCATTACATTGGAGTCGGAGGTGGGTAGGGTTTCAACATATTGTTTTGGGGGAAACACCATATTCAGTGGTTGGGCACCAGTAGTCCCACCAAATTGACACATAGCCTAATTATTATAGGAACCATCATAGGAAAATGACCATATTCTCACCACTGTCATTTCTATGAATAATAATCATTTTCATCCAACCCAGGACTCTTGTATCTATTGGATATTATCCATGAAACTGTGGCAAGCTAAGTAAAATCTCAAAATCTTTATAAATCTTGACAGGCTATAGCTAGGAATCTGGGCCATTCTCCATGTTAACAGAAGGGTAGGTAGAGTTTATGGGAATGGACACACACGGGTAATAGTGATGGCTTCAGTATTCTCAATGAAATTGGAAGCAACATCATTAGAACATAGGATGGAAGAGAAAGTGACGATGTTTGAAAAGGGAAAAGTTGTGAAACAATTGTTTATGAAAGTAAGAGTGTGAACAGACCAGGGAAATATAATCCTGAGTGGTATTAAGGGCTATTTGATCATAAATTTAAAATGAGATTGGATAACATGTCTGTGACCAGTTTAGCTGAAGTTATGTTTCAATTCTGTTGGAGGTTTAGATGTAGAGAGTGGAAGTTCAGTCAAGAAAGCCAAGGAGAGGCAAGAGAGCTAAGGATCTATGCAAGAGAATGGTTGTAATGAGGGCATCAGGGGTAGAAGGGGGATCAATGAAGGTACTATAGGATCCATGGAATGTAGAACTCATTCTCAAAACAATCAAAAGAATTTAGACCTGTGGAACTAGAGGAAGTACTGGAAAGATTATCCTGGTTATATCAGTCATTTTAGCTATTCCCCCTAGTGTATGTCATCTAAATTCTATTATTTTATTCACATCCTGATTTTTTTCTAAGTGCTTAGCTCAAATCAAGATAGAAATATTTACTCCATTCTCTTAATGTCAGAGTGACATTATTATAAAGATTAATTAAGTCAGTTGTGTAGTTATTTTTATAAAAGTCACCTTGCTTTCTAGTGTTTATTACATGCTCTTCATTATATTTATACTAGAGGCCTGGTACATAAAAATTCATGCACTGGAGCGGGATGTCCCTCAGTGCGGCCTGCCCCTTCTCACAGTCCAGGAGCCCTCAGGGGCAGGAAGAGACCCCCATCACACTTTTGCTGCTGCTACTGCCAGTTGCACAAGCCTTGGACAGCCCTGGCTGGTTACCTGAACCTTGGGCAGCTCTGCGCTTCTGGGCAGCTGCCATCTGAGGCTTGCCTGTGCCTTGGGCTGACCCTGGGCCGTGAGGCAGCCACCATCTGAGGTTTGCCTGAACCTCAGGCCAGTCCTGGGAGGTTGGGGAATGAGGGAACTGAAGGACTCCAGAGGCAGGTACACAGCAAGGCCTGCTGTGTCAGCAGGGCTGAGGGTCCTGGATGCTGCCATCTTGTGGCTGTGGGTGCTGCCATATTGAAGGGTGAAGCTATCATTTAGCATATTCTCTCCTTATTGTCTGTGGGTGCTGCCATCTTTAAGAGCTGGGCAGTCAATCAGCATAGTCCTTATTCATTGGCTGTGGGCACAGCCATTTTGAGATGGTGTGAGGGTCAATTAGCATAGTCTCTCTTTATTAGATAGGATTTCTTTTCAAATTTTCACAAAATCTATCTCCCAGAATGTTTCTGATTTATAGATATTAGCCTCACAAATCTATTATTTATAAATTTTACTAGAGGCCCAGTGCACAAAAAATCATGCATTTGGGGGCAGGGGGGACCTCCCTCAGCTCAGCCTGCATGTTCTCACAGTCAAAGAGCCTTCAGGGGATTTCTGACTGCTAGTTTAGACTATCAGTTGGACATCCATAGTGCTGCTGTGGAGGCAGGAGAGGCTCCTACCTCCGCCACTGTGCTCACCATCCATGAGTCCAGCTCAAGCCTTCTGACTGAGTGGTGCTACCCTGTGGGAGCCCAAGGAATACCAGGGGGTAGCTCCTGCATTGAACATCTGCCCCTTGGTGGTCAGTACACATTATAGCAACCAGTCATTCCACCATTCAGAACAATTTGCATATTAGCCTTTTATTATATAGGATGTCCTCCACTTCAATGACTTCCAAATGTTTTTTATAGTGTGAAATATTTTTATGAATTTGAGTCCAAATATGTTTAAGTACAAATTATCTTCTTATATTAAAATATAAATGTAATCAAATACAAATATGATGAATATATCATAAAACTTGGCCAATTATAGGAATTGAAAAAAGTCATTGAATGCAACATTATTTATTTAATAGTGACTCAGTGCACAAATTTGTGCACATTGAAAGGGAATTAATTAGAAGAAATATTTTAATATCGTTATTTGTCCTTTCTCTATAATAGAAGTGTCAGAGATTAAAGAAAACTAGTAAGATGTATGTGAAAATAATATATAAATTTATTAATAAATAAACAATAACAGCATGATATAACAACAACAAAGACATGATATAAGAACAATAAAAACATGATATAAAAATGACAAAAAACATGCTGTCAGGGTCCGGCGTGTGGATGTATGGGATTTGAGACTGTCAGGATATGGACATCAAGCTGACCAATAGTCAATTCCATAAGGAATGGGGCTCCTGCCTCCCTGCCATCAGGGTCCAGGGTGTAGGCATCCAGCTCCTGCCTCCCTCCAGTCAGGGTCTGGGGTGTGGGTGAATGGGATTCTGGGCTGTCAGGGTGCTGACAGCAAGGTCTGGTTCAGTGCTTGTCATAGCTATAGACTGGATGTCTGGTCCTTGGTCATTCTGGTCATTACATCATAATGGTTGCTGGGCTTTTATTATATAGAGTTTTTTAGTGTGAAAGTTTTTTTTTCTCATTAAAGTTCAATAGCTATAGTATAGTCAATATTAATACTATTAATACTTTTAATATTCCAGTAATAGTTAATGATTCTATGGAATCTGATGAGATTATTGTTAATTTTTAACTCATTTATAGCTGATAAGAAATTTGCCTGAGGGGGAAGAGAGACTTTTGCATTTTTAATTGTTCAGTTGTTCTTTTGTTAATAGAATTACCTTTGATCTATGATTCCTTTACAGGAGTCTTCTGGAATTTTTTGTTCATTTTGTCAGGGTGAATTTTATTAAAACTGCAGAATATAATCTGAAAATCTGCTTAATAGGTCTGCATTAATTGCTATAGTTCAAATATGAATAAAGGTTACCTGTATTTTTTTATTCTTTATTGATCAAAGTATTGCATATGTCTCCTTGTTCCCCACAACACATGCTCTCACACCACCCGTCTCCCGCCCCAGGGTCTGTGTCCATTAGTTTTGCTTATATGCATGCATACAAGCCCTTTCGATAATCCCCCTTCCTCCCTCTCCACTGCCTCTCCTACCTTCCTTTTGAGGTTTGATGGTCTGTTTGATGCTTCTCTGTATTTGGATCTATTTTTGTTCATCAGTTTATATAGTTTATCATATTCCACAAATGAGTGAAATCATGTGATATTTATCTTTCTCCCACTGAATTGTCTTATTTTCTCCCTACCATGAGATTTCTGTCCTATTCTGTCAAATCCTAGAGAGAATAAAATGCTTCTCTTTCACTGCCACATCTATCATAGGAACTAATATATATTATATATTCAATAAATATTTGGTGGATGAATAGATCTATGAACTCCCTGTAGTTTAAAAATAAACCTTTTTCAAAACTTCCTTTTTCAACTATTTGTTACATCTTTGCATTTTATAATTTCATATATTATTTTTCACAGTGCTTATAAAATGCTTATCCTCATCTTGAAATAGAATATGGTTAAATCTCATTTTATATAGGATTTATTTGAAAATGTATGGTCATTCCCTCCTCTTATTTTTTTTATTAATCCTTACCCAAGGATATTTTTTTCCATTGATTTTCAAAAAGAGTATAAGGGAGGGATGGAGGGAGAAAGAGATATTTTTTCCCTTGATTTTCAAAAGGAGTATAAGGGAGGGATGGAGGGAGAAAGAGATATTTTTTCCATTGATTTTCAAAAGGAGTATAAGGGAGGGATGGAGGGAGAAAGAGAGAGAAAGAGAGAGAGAGAGAGAGAGAGAGAGAGAGAGAGAGAAGAGAGACATTTTTATTGGTTGCCTCCTGCACACTCCTGGGGCCAGGACTGAACCTGCAACTCAGGGACATGCCCTCGACTGGAATGGAACCTGCAACTCTTCAATACATAGGCTGGTGTTCTCACTACTGAGAAACACTGGCCAGGGCTCAAACCCTGATTTTATATGGTATCCTACTGTGCTCAATAGCTGGTTACCCATCTATATATTTTCTTATTCCCATATTATTCTCACTATGTTTTTAAATGTTTTAATTTAATATAAAATGTTATAACAATCAAGTTCCATAGCTATATGTCCATGTCACTTTTCCCCCAATAATGTTCAAGAATCTTTTTTTTTTCTGATTCCACATTCCCAACCCCAACTCTGAGAAACTAGAGTGATCTGGAAAATGGGCAGCATCGAGCTGACATCCTTCTCCCTGGCATTATTTTTTCCATCAAAGGAAAGAATTTCACATGAAGAACATAAGATGAATACTTATTCAGTGAATGGTATATGGATGTTGGATTTCCTCATGACTCTAAAATTTCACTCTTTAGTATAGTCCCTCACTTTATTCATATTTACTATAAAGGTAAGGATTCTCTTGCTATACCTTCCTTACTGGCTTTACTGTGGTTCTCACCTCTACTCCTTCAATATTTAGACATCTTTGGAGTCCTTTTTATTTTAATTTTTTCAACTGAATGCATTTGTTGTTTTAAACAACTTTGATATCTATTCCTTGATTACTAAAATTTCAATATAAAAGAAAGGAAATAAAACTGACGATGCTGTTAAGTGATCTGAGCTTTTTCTTTTTCATCATGCTCTTATGTTTTTCTCCCTAACTTTTTCTTCTGTTAAGAAAATGACTCTGTTGGGGGGAAACCAAGATGGCAGCATAGGTAAACACTTAAACTGATGCCTCACACAATAATTTCAAAACTACAGATAAAAGACAGAATGGACATGATCCAGAAATACAGGGAAGCTGGCTGAGTGGAAATTCTACAATTAGAAGGAAAAAGAGGAGCACACAGAGACTCAGAGGAGCTGCAAAACGCTGAGGTATGGAGACAAACGCATGGAGAGGACAGGTGGCTGAGTGCCTGGCTGTCTTCTCTAGTAGAAGGGAGATGGAAACTCCTGATTGCACTGAGCCCCAGTTCCGGGTGAGACCCTGGGGTCCCAGAATTAGGGGGCGAGTCTGGACTGTCGGAAAAAGAGAGGAGCACACAGAAACTCAGGAGAGCTGCAAAAGGCAGAGATCTGAAGGTGCATGCAAGTGCATGCAGAGAGGACTTCAGCAATTACCAAGGGACACTGAGACCCAGGGGCTTCATAGGGCAGGGCTGATAGAAAGCCAAGTCTGTCTACTCAGCCCTGAGACTCCACCCCATCCAAGCTGAGCACAGAGGCTTTTGCAATTTTGCAAGTCTTGTCTCATAAGGCTGTCTCCACTACAGAAGTTTACCCAACATAGACATAGCTAACACTAACAGCCAATTGGCCTTGAAGTCAATTCTCCCCAGTGATACCAACAATAATTAATACTTAATTACAACAAGGCTGTATATACAATCCACAAAGGAGTGCACCAAAAGTGTCTACCTCAGGAAACTGGGGAGGCTGAGCCACTGAGCCATATAGGACACCTAGCACACAAAACTACTCTACCAACTCAGGGAAGCAACAAAAATATGGAGACAAAGAAACAGATCATAAATAAAAGAAAGGAAGAAAAATAAATGACTGGATATAGAGTTCAAAACCTCTGTTATAAGGTTTTTAAAGAATGTCCTAGAAAAGGCTGATAAATTTAGTGAGACCCTTGAAGATATGAAAAAGGACCAACCAGAAATTAAAGGACCAATGAGAAGTTAAACTTACAAATACCTAACAGTAGACAAGAGGAACATAATATTTAAGTCAAATATCTGAAATACAAAGAAGAAGAAAAAAACACCACTCAGCCAGAAAAGCAAAACAAATCCAAAAATGTGAAGATAGTGTAAGGAGCCTCTGGAACAACTTCAAATGTGCCAATATTAGAATTATGGGTGTGCCAGAAGAAGAGAGAAAGCAAGATACTGAAAACCTACTTGAAGAAATAATGACTGAAAACTTCCCCCACCTGGTGAAAGAAATAGACTTACAAGTCCAGGAAGAACACAGAACCCCATATAAAAGGAATCCAAAGAGGACCACATCAAGACACATCAAATTAAAATGCCAAGAGCAAAAGACAGAGAGTATTAACAGCAGCAAGAGAAAAACAGTTCATGACCTACAAGGGAGCACCCATACGACTGTCAGCTGATTTCTCAACAGAAACTATGCAGGCCAGATGGGAGTGGCAAGAAATATTCAAAGTGATGAATAGCAAGAACCTACAACCAAGAATACTCTATCCAGCAAAGCTATCATTCAGAATTGAAGGGCAGATAAAGAGCTTCACAGATAAGAAAAAACTAAAGGAGTTCATCACTCCAGACCAGTATTATATGAAATGCTGAAAGGTACTCTTTTAGAAGAGGAAGAAGAAAAAGGTAAAATATAAAAAATTATGAACAACAAATACATATCTATCAACAAGTGAATCTAAAAATTAAGTGAATTAAAAATTTGATCAACAGAATAAACTGGTGAATATAATAGAGTCAGGAGCACAGAAAGGGAGTGGAGTGACAATTCTCAGGGGGAAAGGAGTGTGGGGGGTGCGGGAAGAGACTGCACAAAAATCGTACACCTCTGAATGAGGTCAGTAGTGGGGAGGTAAGGACAGGTGGTATGGGAACTGGGTGGAGGAGAGCTATGGGAGGGAAAAAGAAGAACAATTGTATTAATCTGAACAATAAATATTTATTAAATTAAAAAAAGGGAAGCCAAATGGAGAAGGCAATTCCTCTGGTATCCTAATAGGATCCTCACCGGTTGTTCAGGCATCATGCTTTAGGATGCATGACAAGACATAACTTTTGATGCATCAAAGGTTTAAGTTGCAAGCCAACACAGCTACATGCATACCCACTATATAACTGTGAACTTCATTTCTTCAAGGGTAAAGTGGGAATAATGTCTGTCTCTGGATAGTTGTTAATTGAGTTTTTATTTATTGAGATACTGTATGGAAAGGGGCTAGAAAGAAGACAAACATATTAGGTGCTTAATAAACAACATCCTTGACAACATGAAAAAAAGAGAGAGAGAAAACAACTTTGTAACTCCCTCATTCTTCCTTCACAATCACTGTTCAGACCATTTCAAAGTACTTTGTCATATAATGTCCTCATGTTTCCCATTGGTGACAGCTTGAGACTTGTCTCTCAGCACATAGGGGGCAAGGAAGTAGTATCTTTCTCTTACATTTTCATTATATTTAGAGAAAAAATAAATTGCTCATTAATTGGTCAGAAACTTGGGAACTTTTCATCAACAAAAATATGACTTAGATTTCAGAGGGCATTTGTATTTCAACACTGCATGTCATCTGACATTTCTTCTTTGCATTCAACAGTTAAGTGATGAGGGAGAACTTTGAGGCAATTTTTTTGAACAGATTCATTTGAGAATTCCTAAGGATCATGGTCACATATGATTACTCAGCCACTGGAAATTTGGCTCATTTACAATGTCCATAACTAGTTCTCTACTACCAAGAAAGTATACTTGTTTAACAGATTGTGACATATATTCACTGAGATGATTAAAAAAAAAGGCTAAGGAAGATTTTATAAAACGTGTTTTCATTTTGATTTATCGAGGTGTCAGGATTGTCAAGGCCAAATCCAATAGAATTAGTAGTAGGAACAGAATGTTGGACTGGTTTTCTTTTAAAAATAAAATTTAGCATTTTTGTTTCTGATTACAAAAGTAATGTATATTGCTCCACCGGTATGGTTGAGCTTTGACCCATGAACCAGGAGGTCACATTTTCATTAGAGCTAGGGCACATACCTGGGTTTTGGGCTCGATCCCTAGCGTAGGCATACAGGAGCCAGCTGATATAAGATTTTCCTCTCATCATTGATATTTCTATCTTACTCTCCCTCCCCCTTCCCTCTGAAATCAATAAAAGCATATTTAAAAAATAATAATGTATGCTGACTATATTTCAGAAATATAGAAAAGAAGAGGAAAATCACCACTAATTACAAGATAGCCCTGATGGAATTTTTCTATGTTCTTGGAAATTTTATATAGCATTAGAAAGGTGAGAGTTTAATTTTTGATACCTTTTCCTAAATTTTTTAGGGGTTCATGGTTCATTTAGGTTTTCTATGTTTTTGGATAGATTTTAGTAGTTTTAAAAATATTTTTAGGAACTCATCTTTGTATTGAAAATTTCATATTTTTATTTAATGCAAAAATTTTAATTTTCTGATTTTTATTTGGAATTTAAAAATATTTGCATAGCCCTATCTCTTTTGGATCAGTGGATAGAGCGTAAGCCCTTGGATTGAAGGGTCCTGGGTTCAATTCCCTACAAGAGCGTGTTCCTTGGTTGCAAACTTGATCCCTAGATCAGGGCACATGCGAGAAGCAGCCAGTAGATGTGTGTCTCTCACATCTATTTTTCTCTCTTGCTGTCCCTCCCCCTCCCTTCCACTCTCTAAAAATCAGTGTAAAAAATGTCCTCAGGTGAGGATTAACAACAACAAAAATAATTCGCATATTTATTTGTTCATGCAAGATCTTTGATGTAGAGTTTTCTTTTTCAAATGCATTTATTTCTTTATTTTATTACTTTCATCCATTTATTGTTAAATTAAGTTTATTTTGTTCCCCAGTCTCCCACCCTAACTTATGAAATGCTAAGTTAAATGAACTTTATTCTTCCTTATTAAATAATGAGAACATTTTAAGGATATTAATTCCCTCTAACCACACATTTAATTGAATCCTTTAAATTTTGTAATGTAGCTTGTTTCGTATTATTATGTATTTCCTTCTGTTATCTGGGTCAGAATTCCATAAGGAGCCTGGAATGGGCCACACTCCCCAATCATTAAGGTGCCATATTCTCACAGAATCTATTATACTGTCAAGTGAAGTAGTCAAAATTTCAGGACTATCTCTTTATAAGACAGTTATTCTCATGATTCTTCTTATCATGGCACAACAGACAATAATAAAATGTATATTTACTTAATAGGGTAAACCTTTGAGACTGCTTCCAAAATGCTTACTTGAGAAGTTTGGGGGCTCAAGACCTACTCTGTTGCCCTTAGAACTAAGAGACCAGCATTCTTGGTATCACTATAATCTATTCTTGGCCTTCCGGTTGGGACTTTCTACTTGAGAGACTTTCAGGATCAATCATGATGCTTCATGCAGTTGTTCACCTCAGTCAATGTCAGAGTTCCAAGCCTCCATACTAAACTGCTATCAAGTATTTTCTCAAGAAAATTATTGAAGTTTAATTTATATACAATAATATTCTTCCTTTCTGTGTATACAATATTAGGCCAAGACCTACAGTTGTGTGGCTACCATCACAATCAAGATATAGAACAATTTTATGAATACAATAAATTTCCTTGTGCCATTTTTAGTCTACCTTCTCTCACCCCTAGATCTTTAGCAATTACAAGTCTGTTTTCTGTACCCTACAGTTTTAGGTTTCTGGAATATCATATACATGGAGTCAGACATTAAGCATGCTTTTGAATCTGGCTTCTTTCACTTAGCAAAATGGACTTGAGCTTCATCCATGTTGCCACATGTGTCAGTATGTCCTTTGCTCCTTTCTCTTAAATACTATTCAATTGTGTGGATGTATCTCATTGAATGACTAGCAGATGAATATTTGTGTTTTTTCCAAGTTTTATTCATTAGGAATAAAGCTACTATAATGATTTGTGTATATTTTTTGAGGGGTCATAGTTTTCATTTCTTTTGGATAAATGTAGAGAAGTAGTACTACTACCTAATTCACAAGATTGGTGTAGAGCCATAAATAGTGTATGAATACAAATTAATTCTTAAATAGACTTTCATTATAGCACAGGAACACTACCATGATGTCCTGGCTGCTTACTTACCAATTCTCTGAACCTCCTAACTTTCTAAGACTAAATCTCAGATGAAGAACTTCTTCATTCTTCATTGAAAAACTAGAACTCTACAAATACAAAAATCTATCATCTTCCCATCACAATCTAAAACCCTGTAATCTTCTAAACCCAGTTCCTCCTCTTTTCCTCCTATAAAAGAGAAATAGTTTTCTTTGTCTGTCTTCCTAAGAGTTTATTTTAAGGCTGTTTTTATTTTTCAAATATTTATTTACAATTCCCTCTACTGAAATTTGGCTTCTACTCTCACTATCCAATTGAAATTACTTTCAGCAAAACCACCAATGTCCTTCATGTTGCTAAATTCAATAATGTTTTATTCTGTCTTCATCTGACTCTAATCTCTTGTGTATTATTATTGATTACCATTTTCTTTTGTTCTATTTTAGGCTTTTTGTTACTAAAGCTGGAATAGTTAATAGATTGATTTAAATTTAATTATTTTGAGACATTTGAAGCAGTTCTAGAGTGCTTTCTGTTTTCAGTTTCCATTAGACTCTGTTATCTTCTTCCCCAAACTTTTTATTTTTATAACTTTTAAACCTACATAAAATTTTAAGAATAGTGAAAAGAACATCCATATACCTTCACTTTGATTCTTTAGTGGTTAACATTTTGCTAAATTTGATTTATTTACCTCTCAATCTATATCAGTCTATATTCCTATATACACTTAAACGTAATACTTTGTATACATTATTCTATATTTTAATTATTTAAGCTTGTATGGTTAAGTCTATGACCAACTATAAAAGTTAATTATTGTTTGAGGTGTGAAGCAAGGATAAAGGTTCTTTTCTGTTTTATCTTATTAATGTTTTTCTTTTTAAAAAAGTAGACTTGCCGAGACTGGTTTGGCTCAGTGGATAGAGCGTCTGCTTGCGGATTGAAAGGTCCCAGGTTTGATTCCGGTTAGGGTCATGTATCTTGGTTGCAGGCACATCTCCACTGTGGGGCATGCAGGAGGCAGCTGGTCGATGTCTCTCTCTCATCGATGTTTCTGACTTTCTATCTCTCTCCCTTCCTCTCTGTAAAAAATCAATAAAATATTTAAAAAATTAAAAAAACCAAAAAGTAGACTTATTTTTAGATCAATTTTAAGCTCAGAACAACATTTTAAGGAAGGTACAGAGATTTCTCATATATCCTCAGCCCCCACACATGCACAGCCTCCCTCCCTCATTATCAATAATTCCCCAAAGAGTGCTACATTTGTTATAATTGATCAAAATACACATGTTACCACCCAAGACCATAGTTTACATTGGATCCATTTTGGGTGTTGTATCTTCTATAGATTTGGAAAAATGTAGAATGCAAATATTTGCAATTATAGTATCATACAGAGTATTTTCATTGACTTAAATATCCTCTGTTCATTTCTTGTTCACCTTTCTCCCATCAAACCGCTGGCAATCACTGATCTTTTTACTGACTTCATTTTGCCTATTCCAAAACATTATATATTTGGAATCATAGAGTATGTGGCCTTTTCAGATTTTTTCCCCCTTAGTAATATGCATTTAAATTTTCTCTATTTCTTTTTATGGCTTGATAGCTCATTTCTTTTTGGTGCTGAATTATATTCAACTAGAGGCCCAGTGCACGAAGATTCATGCAAGAATGGGCCTTCCTTTTCCCAGCTGCTGGCATTGCCTTTGCTCCAGCCTGGAACCACCTTTCTGCCTTTGCTCCAGCACGGAGCCACCTTTCCACCTTCCCATGCTGCCAGAGTCCCAGAGTGGCTGGGTTGATGCGGAATACCTGCATCATCACCATAGTGACTACACAAGTATCCTGCCCCTCACTGCTTGGCACCTATGTATGCAAATTAGCCCACTTATCTTTCTTGGGCTAATTTTCATACTCACTCCTGATTGGCTGGAGGATGTTGTGAAGGTATGTTCAATTTGCATCTTTCTCTTTTATTAGTATAGATTGTCTGGATAATTAAGGTGTGGGTCTAGTACCAATGTTCTTCAGGGGGGACCTCTGGCAGCCAAGACTTTCCTCCCAGTTTTTTAGCTGCCTCATGTGGGTGAGGAACTGACTCCTTCCCTATCAGGATGGATATGGCTTCTCCTGTGTATTCTTGGTTATTGAGCTTCTATTCAGATACACTTTAGGTGATTATCAATGGTGGTTGTTATATAATTTAGTTGTAATCTTGATGTGGTCATGGGAATAGACAGCTAGAATATTTACCTGCTTTGACATCTTGACAGGAACCAAGCCATGATTGTCTGTAGCTTTTCTCATATATATCCTATCTAACCAAGACACAAAATGGTTGCTTCCATGTGGTCAAAGAAGGCTGCCCCCATGTGGACACAAGATTGCCACCAAAAGATGACCACCACAAGATGGTCGGCAGGGGAGGAAAGTTGTGGGAAATCAGGCCAGCAGGAGAGGGCAGTTAGGGATGACTGAGTTAGCAGAGGAGGGCAGTTGAGAGGGACCAGGCCTGTAAAAGAGGGCAGTTTGGGGAACCAAGCCTACAGGAGAGGCAGTTGGGGGTGATCATGCCAGCAGGGGAGGGAAGTTGGAGGGGTACCCTGACTGCAGGGGAGTGCAATTAGGGGTGTCCGGGTTGACAGAGGAGGGCAGTTGAGAGGACCAGACCAGGAGGGGAGGGAAGTTAGAGTGACCAGGCTTGGACATGAGGGAAGTTGGGGAAGAACAGGCCTGCAAGGGACAGCAGTTTGGCGGGGGGAGCCAGACCTACAGGAGAGGACAGTTGGGAGGAACCAAGCTTGTAAAGGAGGGCAGTTGGGCAAGACCTGGCCTGCAGGGAAGGGCTGAAGGAGGGGACCCAGGTTTGCAGGAGAGGGAAGTTGGGAGTGATCAAGCCAGGAGGGAAGGCAATTGGGAGGGACCAGGCCTGCAAGGAAGGGCAGTTGGGGTGATCAGGTCTGCAGGGGAGGGCACTTAGGGGTGACTAGGCCAGCAGAGGAAGGCAGTTGGGGGCAACAGGGCTGGCAAGAAAGGGCAGTTAGGGGTTATCGGGACAGCAGGAGAGGGCACTTGGGGGTGATCAGGCCTTCAGGGGAGGGCAGTTAGGGGAAATTGGGCCAGCAGGAGAGCAGTTAGGCATCTATCAGGATGGCAGAGGAGTGGTTAGGGGAGATCAGGCAGGCAGGCAAGTGAGCCGTTGGGAGCCAGCAGTCCTGGATTGTGAGAGCGAGATTGGGATATCCTACTGCCTATTTGGATCAGGCCTAAACAGGCAGTTGGATATTCCTCAAGATTGGAGAGGGTGCAGGCTCGCCTGAGGGACATACACCCCCTGTGCCTGAATTTCAAGCACCAGGCCTCTACACTAGTGTGTGTGTGTGTGTGTGTGTGTGTGTGTGTGTGTGTGTGTGTATTTATTCATTTATTGAGATTTATACCTAAACATCTCTTATTTGTTGCTAGTAAAAGTATAATTGCATTGTAATACAAAAATAGTATTGTGATTTTAATTTTAAATTTCACTTGCTCATTGATGTTATATAAGAAAGTAACTGAAATTTGTATGTTATCTTGTACTGAGGCCTAGTGCACAAAATTTATGTGTGGTGGGGCAGTGTATGTCCCTCAGCCCAGCCTGCACCCTCTCCAATCTGGGATCCCTCTCACAGTCCAGGACTGCTGGCTCCCAACGATTACCTGCCTGCCTACCTGCCTGATTACCCCTAACTGCTTCTGCCTGCCTGCCTGATCACCCCTAATCACTCCCCTGCCTGCCTGATTGAAGTCTAACTGCTCCTTTGCCAACCCAATTGCCCCTAACTGCCAGCCTGGTCCCCTGC
>PVJN01049414.1:0-15271 GCA_004026805.1 Lasiurus borealis
CGCCCCGCCCCCGCCCCGCGAGAGCCCCGCCCCATCCGCTAGCTCGGCCCCGCCCACCGAGGGGCCCTCGAGAGCCCCGCCCCTCGGGCCGCGAGTCACCGCCCCCCCCAGGTTGCTAGGGGAAGTGACGTCACAGCGCGATGGCGGCGGCTCCTTCAGGCAGCAGAAGGGGAATTTAGGCCCGGAAGATCCGAGTCCATCCGTGGCGGGGAGAGGGCAACGTTGGTCAGCAGGAGCCGGAGCAGGGGCAGCGGCGCTCGGACTGTCCCGTCCGCCCCATATTGTGGCTGTGGGAGCGGCGGGGCGCCTGGAAAGCGATGGTGAAAGCGGGGCCGTGAGAGGGGGGCGGAGCCGGCAGCCGGACCCGCAGTAGCGGCAGCGGCGGCGCCGCCTCCCCGAGCTCAGACCCAGGAAGCGGCCGGGAGGGCAGGAGGGGAGTCGGGCCCGCCGCCGCCGCCGCCGCCGCCGCCGCCATGGAGCTGAGAGTCGGGAACAGGTACCGGCTGGGCCGGAAGATCGGCAGCGGCTCGTTCGGAGACATCTATCTCGGTGAGGCGCCCGTCCCTGGTTCCGGGGCCGCTCCGGCCCGGCGTCCGTCCGTCCGTCCGTCCGCCCGCCCAGCCTCTCGGGCCCGGCGGCGGCGGCGAGGAGGACCCGGGTCCCGGCCGCTCCCACCCCCACCCCCACCCCTGGGAACCCCCCGCCCCGGCCTCTGCGCCCGGGACCCCGCCCCGCGGCTCCCCAGGCAGGAACTTGCGGCCTTTCCGGCCCGGCCCGCGCCGCCAGCCCCGGGGGGCACCTGCCCAACGGGTTCCCGGGGCCCGGCCCGGCCCGAGACCCCGCCGGCCCCGCAGGCAGACAAAGGCGGCGGCGGCGGCGCGCGGCCCCGCGTCCTGCGCACGTGCGGCGGGCCGGGTGCGGTGCCCGGGGCGCCTGGGACCCCCCCCTGCCCTTCGCGACGCGCCGGTCCGGTCCGGTCCGGTCCGGCCTGGGCTGGGCCGGGTCGGGCCGGGCCGGGCCAGGCCAGACGGGGCTGGCGGCGGCAGCGGCGGCCGAGGACGTGTTGCGCATCCCGTTCCGCGCCGGGGGCCGGGCCGTCGAGCGGACGGTGCGGGGTGGGGGGGCCCGTGTCCAGGCGGTGGCCGCGCTGCCCTCGCGAGCCCCGCGCGTCCCTGGCTGTTGGGATGGTTCCGGGCGGATCCGCAGAAACTGTTTGGGGCGGGACGTTCTGGCCCGGGTCCGGTTCCCGGGGGGGAAAGAACACGCGCGCACAGGTGTGAGCAGCGGAAGTGGCCCCCCGGGGAGGAGCGGGCATCCAAAACGGACGGTCCTGCGAGCCTCGGGGGTGGCGGCCCGTGGCTCCCAACGCCCCGGATGGGGCCGTCCAGCTGGCTGGCCCGCGGCGGCGGCGGCGTGGGTGCGGAGGAGCCGCGGTTGCGCAAGTTTGGGGGGTAAACTCTTGCTGCGGGGGCGGGGCCGGTGGGGACCTGTCCAGGAGGAGGAGGAGGGGTCCGGCCGCTGGGCGCTGCAGCCCCGTTCCTGGGGCTCCCACCTCCCTCCGGTCCCCTCGTGCCCACCGCTGTGCCCACCGCCACCGCCGGAGCCTAAGCTCACAGCTGCTGCTGGGCACCCCCTTTCCCCTGCAGGGAGCCTGCCTCGCGCTGCCTGGTCGCCTTTGAACCACAACCGTATGTCCTCCCCGCCGCCCTGCGCAGTCCCATGCACTTTGGAGACATTTGGATTTTACTTTTTAAATATTTATGATGCCCCCGGTCGGCAGCCAGCCGGCTGCATTCTCTCAGCAAAGCGTTTTGTGTTTTTTTTTTTTTTTTCCTTGGGAGGCCAAGGGTTGCGTTAAGTGCAAGCTGTGCGCCTTATTTATAGAACAGTGGGGTTTTGGCAAAGGCTTGTAAACCTGGGACGGAGGAGCGGGACCGAGGAGCCAGGCCAGGAGCGGCCCCCTGCCTCCGCGGGCACCGGGAGCCGATGTTTTAAAAGCCTCTCGTCCTCTGGTCTGAGAGACCGCCGTGGAAGGGTTGCCACCCAGCCCTGCTCCGAGGTGTAAGCGCCTCTTCTGCTCGGGGTGGGAGCTCTGGGGGACCCCGTCTGCTTGTCACCACTCTTATCACCGCCCCCCCATCCCCGTGGGCCTCACCTCCGGCTGGGCTGACCGGTCCCGCTGGTCTAACACGGATGGGTGGACTGTGGCTCTCCTCCTGCCTCCGTCGGAGAGAGCCACCCACACAGTGCGCCCATCGGGGTTCACGTGGAGTTACTTGTTGTGGGGTTGAGCACGGCCGGGCTTTTTCCGCCGGCGCTGACTCGGGCTGCGTGCTGCCGGGAGGAGTGGCGGAGATCTGGTTAGCTGGGGAACCCTGATAGCTGGAAAGGTGGGTCTGAGGGTGCTCCCCGCACGCACACTGGAGTCAAGGGTCAAAGATGAGTCCAGAGAGCAGAGGGTGGATTGAGTCATCTGGACCGAAGTTTTCTTCTGTTTGCCCAGGCCACTGATTAGGCATCTTGGAAATCCGTACGTCCTTTGTCATTCTTGTGCCGACACTTTGCCATTGGTCAGAGCGCTCTAGACTCCGCCAGGAAGGTAGGTTCACCCTGTTTGAGCCTGGCGTCTGGGGTCATGGAGGTCCACAGGGGACTCTGTGCTTCCCTTCCTTTGACGCGGGGAAGAGGGGGAGGCTGTCCTTCAGCCGGAGCGGGCCTCACGCACCCGGAAGTTCCAGCGTCGGCCTGTCCTCCCAGCAGCTGTGCTTCCCAAGTGCTCTGTCCACAGGATGTGGGCTCTGGGCTGCTTCTCCAACGCCTGGGCTTCAGGAAATCTATGCACTGGACTTGGGTCAACATGGACTCCAACATGTGTGGTCTTAATCCTCGGGCTCCTCCCCTAAGCTTCACAGGCCCCCGGGGCTCCTGGGAAGCCGCTGCTCACATCCCTGTGTGGCCTCGGCAGTGCAGGAGCACCCGCGGGTGCGGCAGGAGGGAAGCCTCGTCCGTTACTCCTGGGCCTCGGCTTCCACAAGCCTCGGCCCTGGTTGCTGGGGTGACTGAGGCCCTCTCGCTTTGCTGGCAGGGTACCTCTTACATTTGATAACATTTGAAAATTAGGGCAGAGCCAGGGTCCCCAGTATGGACCCGTGCTCCAAACCCAGTGTGACAGGGGGCACTGGGCGGGGGAGTGTGGGGTGGGGGCAGTGGGCGAGGGACCGGCCTGTGTGGTGCCGTGGTCTGCACTGGGGCCGCTCGGAGGTTCAGCCGTGTTCCCGGAGCGCCTGCGGGTGCTGGCCATTCTCACAGAGCCCGTTCTCCCTGTCTGTCTGCAGCAGGTGGCGGGGCTCCGATACCCGCATGGCTCCTGTCTGAATGGAGGCTTCATCTCGCCAGCTTTTGGCTGTGGTCCTTGCTCTGTCCCTTTATCCCCGGGCGGCTGTGCTGTCCACTCGACAACATGTCCGACACCTCTTGGGCGCTGAAGTCTAGGAGCCTCTGCATGTTTGGTTTTCATGTTCTCCCGCCAATTCTCATGCGCCTGTGGCGGCCAGCAGGTGTGGGACGCACAGTAGGTCATGGCCTGTGTCCCCTAGGTGGTGGCTGAGGGCTCGAATGAGACGTCCCGGCACTGCGGCAGCTGCTTGTCAACAGTTACCTGTGGGTGACCTTTGCCCCGCTGTTCCGGGGCCTCCCTGTCTCCTCGCCATGTCCCTCAGTGGCAGTGAGCTCCCTGCGTCAGGATGGGGTCGGGCTTGTGGTTAGCTTCACTGATTGACCATCTGCCTTGTCCACTCGAGGGGCGGTTTTGTTTGTGAAACCAGCATGGACCTGTGTCTGAACAAGACGCCTCTCCCGCTGCCTCTGGGTGGGGGCTGAGAGGGGTGGTTTGGGAGCTGAGGCGCCTGAGCATAAACAGACGCGAGGAAACGTCCACGCCCCTGGCTCTGCAGCCGGAACGGGCACGGTGTGGTCTTCAGTTCCTCTTCCATGGCAGCACTTCTGCGAGTCCCGCCGTGAGGCGCCGGCTTTCAGCTTCCGAGCCGTCACGGAATGCGATGGAGATGGTGCCGCGATGCCACCTTGTCCGAGCTCGGGGGCTCCTCGCCGTCCTGGGCCTGTCCGCCTCACCGGGGCCGTTGGGGTGAGGCTGGGAGCAGCACCGCCTGAATCATGGGGCTCCCTAGGCTGCAGAGGAGGTTCTGCCCGGGGCCCTCTGGTGGTCGGGTCCGTGGGACGCACAGAACCTGGAGCTCTGCTGCTCGGGACGTCCACCCCGGGGAGGCCTCCCGGAGGCAGCCCGAGTGTGTGTGTGTGTGTGTGTGTGTGTGTGTGTGTGTGTGTGTGAGCGTGCGCGCACCACCCTCACGTGGGTGTGGCTGAGAGCCCAGGTGAAGCCCTTCTCCTGGAGAAGCTCCGCTTGGGAGGCGTTCATGTCTCTGATCCTGGCGAGGCCGGCGCTGTTGCAGGTGTGATCCTGGCGAGGCTGGCACCGTGCGTGGAGGAGGGGGTGCTCTGGGTTCCAGAGTTGCTGTGGTCGTGTGCCCCACAGGCTCCCTTGCAGGGGTAACTTCTGTGTCGCTCTCCCTGCCCCGGCGCGTGGAGCGGGAAGCTGGCGCCTCTGGAGGCACTGGCCCGGAGGCAGTCTGTGCAGACCCACGCTGCTTCTCACTGAGCCGTGTCCTGGCTGGGACGCAGTGATGAGTGGAGTGCTGATGTCACTGGGAAGATGAGTCATCCGTTCCTGCGCTGGCTAGTTCAGTACAGGGTTCCGGGTCCTCACAGGAACTCGGGAGTTCATTTTTCATTTGCACAGTTTGGTGGTGAAGTCATTTCTCTGGTAATTGGATAGACGGTCCCAACTGCGGGCAGGCAGAGTGACCTGCACTGCCTGTCTCTGCGATGGGAGTGGAGCTCAGACTGGAGGCCACGGAGGGTCGGTCAGGGGGGGAACGGCCCACTGAATCTGCGCTGGTGGCCGGCTCTGCATTCAGGCTCACTAGACGTGGCCGGTGCCGGCAGCCTCTGAGCGGTGAGAGGAGCCTTTTCTTTGGGGTCTTGGGCATTGCTGGACGTTAGCCTCCGCAGGCAGCGGCCACGGCTGTGATGCTTGCTGACCTTGTCCGCCTGTTGTCTGGGAGTCTCGGGTGCTCGGTACCATTATCCGCTCCTGCCCACCGTCCCTCCCGAAACACACCGGTCTCCCAGGCGGCCGGGCGTCGGTGGCGAGCGTGGGGAGGGGTGTCAGGCTGTGTCCGGGCTGCTGGGAGGCACCTGTGCCTGGAAGACTCCTGCTCTCTCTCCGTGGCGGCGCCTCCAGCAAGGTCCTCAGGCCGCTGGGTCCGCTGGGAGCCCGGGAGCATTGGTGTGTGAAGCGGAGGGGGTGGTTGTGGGGTTTGCAGGTCGTTATTGGAGGAAAACAAAGATATAAAACATTTGCAGATAAAAATTCTTAATTTTACCTTGAAACGCATGGGCTGATAATGGGAGGTATTAGCACACGTTGTATTGCGTTTCAGTATAAAACTAACAAAGGTGTGTGACAGGTACGTGTTGCACAGGAGTAGTCAGGGCTTTGAAAACAAGAGTTCATCCTCCGGGTCTAGTGTCAGTAGAAACACAAGTGTTGTCCTGTTGCCTAGCAGCACAGGCTTACTGAGCTCCCCTCCCCCTCCGTCCCCTGGCCTGGCTGTGGTGGGTCAGGAGGAGCGCGGCCGCCCATTTGAGAAGGGCCTGGCTGTTGAGGGCTGTGAGCCGATCCTGGTCCAGGTGGACTGGGCTCAGTGGTGTTTGGTGAAACCAGCTTTCCCTCTAGAGAAGGGTGCACGCGCGCACAGGCCTGTCCCAGCGGTGCGGGCCACGGGACACGTGGAGTCGCCTGGGCTGACCAGGGTGACGGAGGGGGCAGAGCAGGAAGATGGGAGGCTGTGAAGGGCAGCCCTCGGCTTTCTCTGGGTCCCTGGTGACACGATGTGAGGGGCCCCTGTGGAGGTGGGGGTGGGAACCCAGACTAGACTTTCCTATACACACGAAATACTCTCTGATTTAAAGGGGAAGGCATCGTTTCCCACGGGATTTGTGCACCACTGACAGCTCACCACAGGAAGCCGAGTGTGACCATCCTGGGGTCCTTGGGAGATTCGGCCGTGCTCCGGGTCCTGGCCGTGGGACGTGGGTTAGGTGGTGGGCATCAGATAACTAACGCTGCTCTCCTTCCTTTGCAAGGTACGGACATTGTCGCGGGAGAAGAAGTTGCCATCAAGCTTGAATGTGTCAAAACCAAACACCCTCAGCTCCACATCGAGAGCAAAATCTACAAAATGATGCAGGGAGGAGGTATGGCCTTTACCTGTTCAGAGACCAGTAGGGTTGTGTGGGGCATGCATCCCGAGCCAAAGCCTCTGGCTGGTGTGGGGGACGGGAGGAAGAGCCCGCACCCTGGACCCAGCGGGCGGTCCTTGCGATGCTGCCCGGCGGCTGCAGGGCCTCCTCGCTGGACTTGCAGCTCACGCGCTGCTTCCGGTCGAGGGCGGTGTCTGAGCCCAGCCCCGTGGCTTTACTGCTGGGCGGGAGTGGGGCACTTCAGGCTTTTCTGAGGGAAACTCCTGCAGCCCTTCGAGCTGAATTACTGCCCAGTCCTGTCCCCAGACTCCCCTGGGCCTGAGGGCACTGATGTCAGAGGGCACTCTGAGGTCTAACTTTTAAACTTTCTGGACTTGAAAGTCATGTCGCGGATGAGCAGGAGTGGGAGTAAAAGGGGGTCCCCGTTGTGGAGGCGCCGCAGCCTGGAGAGGACTGTCTGCCGCTCCCCAAGGGCCCTCGGGAAGGATGCTGCGCTGCTGCTCCTCGGAAGCCCTGGGGCGCTTTGGGGGGTGCTCCCCGGGGCTCCCCCACGCACAGCTTCCCTGCAGGGGTGACCTCTTCCCTCCACAGCAGCGGGGTCGCTGCTGCTGGAACCAGCACTTGGTGCAGCACAAGCGTCTCTAGCAGCAGAGGCGACCAGAGCAACACAGTCCTGGGGACCGCACGGGGTGTCCGCCGCGCGTCCTGCGCTGATGGACCAGAGGCCTTCGCCTGGCACTCGGGTGAAAACCTCCTGCCCCTGTCACCCAGGGAGAGGCCGCAGAGGACCCGCCAGGGTGCTTGCCCTCCAGCGGCGCAGCAGAGGGAAGTTCCTCAGGCACAGCCTTTAAGGTGGTGGCGAGTAGAGCGAGGTGGCTCAGGAGGTGGCCTTCACGGGGGAAGGAGCCTGGTGCTCGAGTGGACGAGATCCTCCCAGCCTAAAAGCCGTGTGGACTGAAGGAGCAGCGCCCTGAGGACTCCCAGCTAGGCACCCTGTCATTTGTGGTGCTGCCTCTGCACAGGCAGGAGCACCCTCCCCGGCCGGAAGGATCTGAAACGTCTCTAGATGTAGCCCAGTGCCTGGGGCCAGCACTGCTCCGGCCAGAGCCCTGCTCCGGGAGCCAGTGCCACTACTCCCATCTCCCGGCCCTTCTCCGGGACCCAAAAGTGCCCCCAAACTCCGCCCTTCCCCACAGATCCCGTTCCCCAGTTTCAGATGCACACTCAGTGGCTGCTATCCAGGTGTAAGACCTGTGTTTTACTCCATTTTTTACCAATTTTATTTTTTTTGTTAATCCTCACTGAGGATATTTTTCCATTGATTTGTAGAGAGAGTGGAAGGGACTGGGAGAGACTGAGAGAGAAATATCGATTAATTGCTTCCTGCACATACCCGACTGAGGCTGGGGATCCAGCCTGCAACTGAGGTATGTGCCCTTGGATCAGAATTGAACCTGGCACCCTGGAGTCCGCAGTGACGCTCTGATCCCTGAGCCACACCACCCGCAGGGCAGGCCTGTGTTCTGGAGGATGACTGCATCCAGACAAGCCGAGCGCCTCCTCCTGGCGAGTTCCGTGAGCTCATTGACCACGACCACGCTGCGCCCAGCAGAGGGAGTTGGAGTGGCTTTGCCCAGAGAGCAGGGCTCTGCTGTTAACCAGCCTTCTGCCTGCGGCTCCTGTGGGCACTGCAGGGCGCTTGCTGCTGACCCAGGAAAGGGTCAGCGTGTGCTACGCAGGGACAGCCAGGGAGGAGTGAGCACCAGTCCAGCAGAATGCCCCGCAGCTCACTCCAGGTCCCCAACCACGGGGGGGGTGGGGGGGGGCGTCTGGGAAAGAACGGATGAGCCCATGCTGCCCTCCTCCCCACACATTCAGGACTTCCCCCAAAGCCCCGGTGTCTAGCAGTGAATGCAGAGTTGCGTTCGTCTGTCTCCTGGTAAACAGCCTTGTGGCGGCTTTGACAAAAGTTTCCTGCACCTTCATCTCCCTCCCTTTGTCTCTTGACCCCACTGTCTACTGGGAGCGTCCCCACCCCCGCCTTGGACTAGAGGTTAAAGCAGGTCTGATCTAAAGACAGGTGTGCCTGCGTGAGGCACATCAAGGACGATCTGAACTCAGGAGGCTGGGAGCAGTGGATGGACTATTTCTAACTTTTTCAGAATAATACACAAATCACTTAAGCATTCTGGAGACACCCCAGAAATCAAATGTGTAGAATTGTGGTCTTTTTCTTGGGGGGCGGGGGAGGAACAGAGGAGGGTGCGGGGTAGGAGTCCATTATTAGGACACACCTGGTCCAAAATAGGAAACGGGGCATCCTGGCCAGTGTGGCCCAGCTGGTTGGGCGTCATCCTGGGCATGCAGAGCGCCGGTTCGATTCCCGGTCAGGGCACATGTCGTTTGCAGGCTTGATCATCAGTCGATGTTGCGCTCTTACACTGATGTTGCTGTCTGTTCTCCGTTCTTTTTCTAAGTCAATAAAAATATTTTTAAAAAATAGGGAAAAAGGAGAAAAAGAAGAAAGGGGGGCCCATGACCCCTGCTGCAAGCAAGCCTGTGTTTCAGTCTTTGGTGGTGTGACCTCTGTCAGATGCTCTGATTCCTCTCCCATAGAAAAAGGAGTGTAAACAGTGAAGCCTCAGAGAACACGGAGGAGAACGGCACGCTGTTTACACCACGGCCCGCCTGGCCGTCAGTCACCAAATCTAGCGCCTTGACAGAGAGTGGGCGGCAGCAGTGCGGGGCAGCGCGAGCAGCACAGACTCCCGCCACCCAGAGAGTGCTGCACTCGTCCGTTCCGGCCTGGGAGTCAGCACGCAGGCTGCACCCTTTCTCCTTCCGCGACGGCATCCTCTGCTGTCGGGCACCTCGGGCCGACCGGGAAAGGTTAAGGACCGGGTCCCCGCTTCCTGTAGTCAGCGGCCTTTGGGATGGGTGCAGAGGTATTCTTAGAACTCTGACCACCTCACGTTTTGACAGACACATGAACCTGTGATGTGGGAGGCCTGGCCCACAGGAAGGATCTGTGGGTGAAGCAGGTCTGAACAGGAATCCTTCCTCACCTGTCAACACCCTTGCCCGGCCTTTGTTCACACCCGTTTCCAGTCTCCCACGACGAGGTCACATCCTGGCCCAGTGAAAACTCCTGTCTGTGATTCATTGACGATGTAGGCCTTTCAAGGGGGCACTGCCCAAGAAGCAGCTCTGATTGGCAAAGTGAGCTGGCTGGGTAGGCTGTGCACTCCAATAGGTGGTCTCCATGGTGACGGGACACCGTGTTCTTGCTGTGCAGGCCTGAGCGGCTGCCGACTCAGCCCTCACATTGCTCATGGGCCGGAGAACAAGCAGTGCAGGAACATGATGCAGAATGTCCACGTCAGGAAGAGAGCTGGGCGCGCAGGATGCGTCAGCACACAGCTGGGGCCGCTGGCCTGAGAGTGTGTACCCACTGAGCAGCATAGAGTGGTGCACGTGACTGTAGGAGCAGCAGACCTGCAGCTGGTCCCCAGCCGCCCCCTTTTGTCCCATCCTGACTCCCTGCCTGGGGCAGCTCAGCACCTGACCCCCAGAGCGAGGAGACCGTCCCTCCCAGAGAAGGCAGGGCCGGGGTGGGCTGTCACTGCTCTCAGGCCTCATTGCTTCACTCCGCACCGGCAAGGGCCTCTCGTCTTCCAAAGGAAAGGGGCTTCCCTATTCAGGCCACTTCTGGCTGCGGTTTTGGAAATGGAGAGCACGGCACAGCATGCAGGTCCTGAGGGTGTCCCTGAAGCCTGCAGGGACACGGACAGAATGGTCTGGGTACCTCTGCTCCCAGGGGGAGAGGGATGATGCTGTGGACCTGCTTGACGCAGCGTCTACCCTAACTCCATGCTCCGCGAAACCTGACCGCTGGGCCTCCTCGTAGGGCAGGCTGTGCTCTCTTCCCCCGCAGGGGCAGACTGGTATGGCTTTCCCATGAGCTGGGCCACGAGCGGTTGATGCTCTGGCAGGAGGGGCTGGCTTGGTTCCTTGGCACAATGGTGTAGACCTTAGCTATGGTGCCTGTCTGTCTCCCTCCATCTTCTGCCCCCAGGACAGATCACCTACCAGGCCGGTCGCTAGAGGCTCCAGGCCTTTGGTGGAGCTCTGGGCTCACCCCCGTTGTCTCGCGCTCCCTCAGGCTCCCGGGGTCGAGCGCGGTCATGGTGCAGCAGGCGCAGACAGGAAGCCTAGTCCTGTGCATCGTGACCCACTTACAGCTGCAGCTCCCGGCACCTGTCGCAGCCACCTGCAAACTGCTGGGTGGACACAGCCCACAGTCCGCTGAGCCCCGGGGCCCTGGTCAGGCGGCTGTTGGCCCTGAGAAATCCAGAAACTGAAGTGTGATGATTTTTCTTCCTGTGTTCTTACTGGTTTTTAGAGGGAGAGAAAGAAACATCAACGAAATTCATTGATCGGCTCCCTCCTGCACATTGCCTACTGGGAATTGATCCCACAACCCAGGCATGTGCCCTGACCAGGAATTGAACCCCCAGCCTGTTGGTGCAAGGGTTGACACTCAGCCGCTGAGCCACACCAGCCGGGCTAACGTTTAGTTCTTAAAATAGTTTAGCCAAATGCGAACCGTAGGTGACTAGGCGTGCATCTTCAGCCACGTGAGACCTGTGTGCGGAGAAGATAAAGCTTTGGCATGACGACTCGGCTGTCACTGCTCCCGGAGGGCCTTCCAGCAGGGCTCCGCCCAGGCCCGGCAGGATGTGTCTTCAACACGACAGGCTGACTCAAGAACTGCAGTAGCCAAGGTCCTAGGCCGACAACGCCCTGAGAAGGGGCGTGCCCCGAGAAGACCAAAACGCAGTGGCTGGAAGGAGTGAGCCCGAAGCAGTGAGCACGCCGGCGTCCAGATAACGGCTTCTCCACGTCATTGCTCACCGGAGCCTGGTCGGCTGGGTCCAGGGCGGGGAGGTGAGGGGAGACCGCTGAGCAGGCTGTGGCTCAGGGAAAGTTCTCGGGCCGGTGGGCACGTGTCCAGAGGACATGTTTGGAGGGACATCTGTTGGCCAAACATGGGGTACCTGGGACCTCAGAATTAGCAATGAGGTCCGGCCCGTGGGAGACGGAGCGGGCATCTGACTCGCTGGTGGGCACTCACACAGGAAGCGCCACAGGAAAACGCAGAGGGAGCGTCGAGTGAGAAATGCCCTTACTGATTGGTCACACGGATGCCGCGCACACCTTGGGGGGAGCCGTCTGACCCCACCCTGAGGCTCCGCCCACAGAGCACGATAACGAAGTGCATGGTGAAGAGCCGGCAGGCAGCAGTTGACAAGGGGTCAGGCCAGCAAGCGGGCAAATCCAATGCAGGGTTGTCCTGCAAAGCTGCCTGAGCACCGGAAGGCTGTGGTGAAAGATGAAGGACCATCGAGATGAGCAGGTGGCCTGATGGGGCCGGCTGTGGGAAGCTGAAGGACGGCACAGCTTCTGGGACACACAGTAGCAGGCTTTGCTCCCGTGCAGAGGCAGGAACGGGCCTGGAACTGACCGGAGACGCGCAGCGGGTCCTGTGCAGGCGGTTCCCGCGGGAAAGGCCTCTGAGCTCGGGGTGTGGACGGTGGGGCCGTGCGCCTCGCCTCACCCAGGACCCACCTCCAGAGAGAGAAGCTGGAAGACGTGTGTATTTAAGTCGGCTTGCAGAAGTGTGGTCCGCGTGTGTTTTCAGTGCAGTGCGATGGCTTCCTGGGACCGTTTTCACAACCAGGAGGGTTGCCCCCGTCACTGCTGGAAGTTTCTAGGCCTCCTTTGTCCCTCTCCCCACTCGCTGCTGCCATTCTGGGTTGGTTTGCATTTCCTAGAGTTTGTGGAAGGGAACAGGCCTGTCCTTGACGTGGCTGTGCTGTGTCAGTGGTCACTGCTCCTGCCCCCGACACCCCTCCCCCCCCACGCTGCTTCGGACTCTGCCCGGACGCTGTGGGCCTTGGTTTTCTCTGGGTCAGCACACCGGGCGTGGGTGGTTGTGCTCTTCAAAGTGTCCCTTTCAGCCGAGTGGTTGGAGTTGCTGGCATGAAGCCATGTGTCCTGTTCGCCTTTGTTCATGGAGGCTCGTTCCCGCGTCTGGATGTGGTGGTTCAGACCTCCTCTTCCTGGCAGTCTGACTAGAGGTTCATCAAACGTCGCACAGAACTGGCTTTTGGTTTCAGCAAGCTTCTCTGTTTCCCGTTTCATTGATTTCTACTGTGACCTTTTCTTTCTGCTAACTCGGGGCGTATTTTTCCAGATAGAAACGGGGATTGTTAATCGCTTCCGAACACAGGTGCCCATTGCTGCCAACCCCCCGCGTACGACGGTTGCCGCGCCTCCCGAGGCCTGCCGTGCTGGGTTCCGGTTTCCCCGGGTCCGAGGTGCTTCCTCGTCCCTCTGGCCGCTCCCCGGGTCCGGGCTGTTGAAGTTGGTGCACGTGTTTGCTCCCAGCAGGAAGCGGTGTCTCTGCCTCCGACATCCTGGCCTCGTCTGAAAGGCCGAGGGCTGTCAGCATTGCCGTTGCTGCTCGTGGGCTTGACGCTGTGCTGGCTGCTGGGAGGACCGCGGTGTCTGCGAGGTCAGCCTGGCCCGCCAGCAAGCCGGGTGGCGACCCGTGGTGCAGGGTGCTGCTGGCAGAGGACGAGCCGCCCGGAGCTCCAGCGGAGGCAGCGGCTGGGAGGGCCTGGGAGGCGCCCAGTTGTGTGGCCTCGGGGTGAGCCTGAGGGACAGGCAGCGCCAGTTCCGTTGAAGGGTCTGGGGAGCAGCCAGAGACTCGGGGTGCAGGAGAGCTCGCTGTGACCTGTTCCCAGTGGGGTGCTGCTGTCTGAGCACACTGCTCACCACAAGCCTGGGCCTTGACGAGGCCTCTGGGTGCCTGGGAGGGTCCTGCGTGGAGGCGGACAGCCCGGCTGCTCCGGGTTGCGATGCTCTGCGGTGAGGGCAGAGGCTGAGGTCCGTTCTCATGAACGGTGCCCTGGTCACTACGGTCCTTCCCGCCATCTGCTGCGTGTGGCGCTGATGTGCGCTCTGTGCCCTTGTGTCCTCCTGTCTGTCCTGCCTGTCACCTGCGAGTCGGGCGCCAGTGTCTGTGTGGGGAGGGTGCTGGCTGCAGCAGGTCCTCCAGCAGCATCGTTCCTAGAGGAGCGGCTGCGGGAACTCGTTCTCATGTATCAGTCGGGCTGGGGATGGTCGTCTGCGTCCTCTGCGCAGCCGCCGGCCTGCGAGGGCCTGGCTGCTCTGTGTTCCTGTGGCTTCGCCCGCCTCTGGCTTGTGAACGGGAGCAGAGGGTCTGCAGTGGCTGCCTCTGCGCCGCCTTAGGGCTGGAAATGTCTGTCTGTCTTTGCTGGAGGGAGGCCTCTGCAGCCCGGCCTCTGGGGGATGCCAGGCCTCCCGTGTTCTGAGGGGACGCCGCAGTCCCCCCTCTTTGCTGCTTCACGTGGGGGGGGTCTTCCCTGCGGGTCCAGGGTGCTCGCTGCCACTCTGGGCACAGCTTGTCGGGACGGCATGCGACTCCTGTCCTTGGGCCGGTGGTAACTCCGTCATCGGGTATTCCTCCCCGGGGCTGCCTGTCCCCGTCCTCCTCTTGCCTCTCTGGGGCTCTGGTCACAGATGGCGGTCCTTGCGTTGTCCCTACGTGTCACATGCCGTCAGGCCCTCAGGCCGGCTCTGCTGTGACCACCGTGGGTTTTCCACCTGCGCTGCAGCGTTCCTCTCAAAGTCAGGCGTGCGTCGTAGCTCCCTCCCGGGACCGACCTCAGCGGATGCTGCTTCAGCCACACCCCTCTTCCCGGCCCTCCTCCTCCGTCCTGCATTGGCCTGCCCCCACTCACAACCTGGCCATCATGTTCTCGCCTTGTGTCCCGTGACTGCTGCCCACCTGACCCTGGTCAGGGAGTCACGTGTGAGCGCAGGTGTGTCAGGGTCTTCTGACCCACCCTGGCCCCGCTGACCCCCGTGTCTCTTCCAGTGGGCATCCCCACCATCAGATGGTGCGGGGCCGAGGGGGACTACAACGTCATGGTGATGGAGCTGCTGGGGCCCAGCCTGGAAGACCTCTTCAACTTCTGCTCGAGGAAGTTCAGCCTCAAGACCGTCCTGCTGCTGGCCGACCAGATGGTAAGCGCTGCCTGCGGGCCCCTCCCGCTGCCTGTTGTAGATGGTCATTAACCTTTGCCGCGCGGTAGTGACACGGTGGGCTGGGTTTGGGGAGACACACCCATGTCACAGACACCACGGCACAGCACAGCCACGCGTGGGGCCTACCTCCGGCAGATGGGGCCACCACGGTCGGTCCCGGGGAGAGCCCACCGGAGGGAGCTCCGGGTGGGGGTGGGGGTGGGGGTGGGGTGGGGTGAGGATGGGAGGTTGTGTCCGGCCTGACTGGGGAGCACTCCCCGGCGAGGGTGCCGGCCCGCAGCTCCAGCAGGAGCCGCCTCGGCACTGTGGGCTGACCCCGCGCTCCCTGCAGATCAGTCGGATCGAGTACATTCACTCCAAGAACTTCATCCACCGCGACGTGAAGCCGGACAACTTCCTCATGGGGCTGGGGAAGAAGGGCAACCTGGTGTACATCATCGACTTCGGCCTGGCCAAGAAGTACCGGGACGCCCGCACCCACCAGCACATCCCCTACCGCGAGAACAAGAACCTCACCGGCACGGCGCGGTACGCCTCCATCAACACGCACCTTGGAATCGGTGAGCCCTGCTGCCGCCAGGCTGCCTGCCCTGTGGGGCTCAGCTCAGAAAGGCCAGCCTTGGGAACGGGGTCGGCACGTGGGGTGGCAGGCGGCTCCCGGGACCGCAGTGCTGGGACTCTGAGGTGTGGTGGGTGGGCAGGTAGGCGGGGCGTTGGAGGGGGGTTCCCTGGGGCAGGTAGACGGGGGGTTCCCTGGCAGCTGTGACATGGGTGTGACTCATCTGGGAGTCAC
>PVJN01049415.1:0-15228 GCA_004026805.1 Lasiurus borealis
AAAGCATAACATGCTAGGTATCTAAGCGTTCATGAAACCGTTTGTTCAACTGTTCCACCAATTGCTATGATGCACACTGACCACCAGGGAGCAGGCACTCTGACCGGCAGGTTAGCTTGCTGCTGGGGTCTGGCTGATGGGTACTGGGAGAGATGAGCCAGACACACCCTGGAGCCCTCCTGTGATTCCTTCCCAGACAAACTCCCGCAGATTGAGAGGGCACAGGGCAGGCCAAGGGACCCTACTGATGCACAACTCCATGCACTGGGCCTCTAATATACTATAATCTTCTGTAGAAAGGTTTTGAATACAACTTGTGAGATTTATTCCTCATATTTTTACTCTGTGGTAAATAACATTTTATTTACTTTGTTACTGTTATATATAAATGCAATGAAATTTTGCATACTGGCTCTGTATCTAGCAATCTGGCCAAACCTTAATTCTAGTAACTTATTTCTAGGTTCTTTTAGATTCTTCATGTACATAGTCATTATATGCAAACAACAGATTTAACAGGATTTCTTTCAAATCCTCAGATATTTTATTTTTCTTGCCTGACTGCACTAGCTAGAATACCTAGTAAAATAATAAATAGTAAGTGGTGAGAGTGGTTACCCTGTCTTATACCCAATCTTAAGAAAACTCTCAAATTTCACCATTAAGTTTTATGTTGCTTGTAGGCTATTTGTATATATGCTTAATCCAGTAATGAAGTTTCCATTTATTCCTACTTTGATAAAGTTTTGAATCATAGAGGTTGAATTTTATCACATACTTTTTTTCTGCATCTATTAAACTGATAATTTTTATACTCTAGTGTATTAAAATGGTGATTTACAGACTTTAAGAAATGTTAAAGTAACTTTTCATTCCTGGAAAAAACCAACTGGGACTTATATAATGCTGGATTCAAAGTTAATATTTTATTCATGACTTTTTGCATCTATATTAATGAGTGAGATTAAAATGCAATTTTCCTCTCATCTAGGATAATTTCGATGCTGCCTGAAAGAGTTAGTTATTCCTCTGGTGCAGCTATGAAGATGACAAAGCCTGTACTTGATAGTGTGAAAATATCTTTATTTCATCTTCATTCTTTTTTTTTTTAATGTTTTCATTGCTTTCAGAGAGGGAGAGATAGAAATATCAATGATGAAAGAGAACCACTGATCAGTTGCCTCCTGCATGCCCTATACTGGGAATCGAGCACACAATCTGGACATATACCCTGACTTGGAATCAAACTGTGACCTCCTGGTTCATAGGTCTACACTCAACCACTGAGCCAGATTTTTCACTTTCCCAGGGAAAAAAAGTTCTCTATCAACAGTTTTTCTTTCATTATTTTAAAGATAATCTAGCTCTCGCTGCTCTGTACAGAAATCAATTTTCTGCCTAATCACTATTCCTTTAAAGGTAAACTGAAATTTCTCTCTGGCTAGTTTTAATATTTTCTCTTTGCTTTGGTTTGATAGCAGTTTTACTTAATGAATACCTACTGTAGATTTCATTAAATAAAACTGCTATAGGTACATAGAGCTTCTTGAATCTATAGATTGCATTAGTTTTGGAAAATTCACAGCTATTCTCACCAAACATTGCTTCTATCCATTCTTGCTCTGAGTCCTCACCTTCTAGGATTCCATTATACAAATATTAGACCTTCTCACATCCTCTTATCTCTTTCTTAAGTTTTCTTAAATTTTCTATTATTTCATTTTTATATATTTCCTTCTGGATATGTTGTTCTGACCTTTCTCAAACTCTTCTCTGCTTGAACATCTATAATAATAAAAGCATAATATGCTAAGTAGACCAGACTTCCTTTCGGATGAAGCTGGGGCTGTGAGGGAAGCCCAGGTCCTGGGTGCCAGAGGGAAGCCAGTGCCAGCAGGTTGAGAAGGAAGGCCTATTCTTGCACGGATTTCATGCATCAGGCCTCTACTAATAAATATAATTATTTTTAAGTCTGTATGTGGTAACTCCAAAATCTGGTACTTGTATTAATCCACTTTTACTGTCTGTTGTTCACATATCTCTCTACTCACGCACCTAGCCATTTTGATATGTGGCAGAAATTATCCTTGCAAAACTATTTATAGCAATAATTTGAAGCATACAATGATCCTTCAGAGATTTGCCTTGCTTCTTCCGTGTACTTAGAAGCACAAGTATCCCTGAAGTCACCCTAGTCCAATTACATGAACTTAGATGTATCTGTGCTGAGCTTTAGTCTCTGTAATAGCCTACTTCTAATCTGCCCTTGATTCTAAAACATGGCCTTTCAGAGTCCTAACCCAAAGGAAAGGGGATTCCCCAGGGTTTCCCCTCCTTGTCTAGTCCTGAACATTAATCCCTGTTGCTTTAGTCCGGAGAGGCACTTGTACAGCACTGCCATTCAGCCTCCCCACAGGAATCCAGCCTGTGCCCTCAGAGGAGAAAGGAGCACCACAATGGACTCCCATAGCCATGTGATGGCTCTCCAGTATCTTCAAGCAGATGTTTGTATTTTGACAATTACTTCCTAATTGTCTCCAGTGAGAGAACTAATCTCAACCACCTAGCCTGGTGGTTGAATCTACATTGTCTCTTTACCTTTCTCAGCTTAAAGGTACCTTAGCAAATAAAATGGAAACAAGTAGAAATTTTAAGAGTCTTCCTTCTTTCTGTCATTGGATAACAGTATGAGCTTATCTAAGTAACTGTTCTATCTCCCTTTGACTTATCATGTTGCTTAGATCATAATGAAGTCTTCCCTAAAATTATTCCCTTAGGATACCTACAACCTGTATTTCATAAAAAATTCATCTGAGAGAAAAAGGCCTATAAAAATTAATTCCTGGTGACCAGAGAGGCAATAGAGATGTACAAAATTGTTCTTATAATATAAACATAGTAAAAAGCTTATAATACATTTGTATTTTTTCTGAGTTGGTAATATATTTATATTATTCAAAATTCAAAAAAAAAGGGAAACATAAAACAGTGAAAACTTTATCCTATCTCAGTCTCCACCTTCAAAGGCAACAAATGTTATTAGGTTTTGTTTAGTCTTCCAGAGATATTTTATGCATATAAAAAGGTGTGTGTGTGGATACACACACATATTTTCTTTTTTTACATCAATAATGAAAATACTAGACATACTACTATGCCTTTGTTTTTTCCACTTACATCTTAGATCTCTCCACAACTATATATGAAAAGCTTCCTTATTCTTTTCTACAGCTGATTAATATTTTATTCATTGTATATTCCATAATTTATTTAACCAGTTTTCTATTGATGGACATTTATATTCTTTCTAATTTTTTACCATTACAAATAATACTATAATAACCTTGTACCTGTATCATTAAACATTATTCATGTGCCAGTTTAATGGCACAGATACAAGGTTATTATAGTATTATTTGTAATGGACTGTCGAAAAAAGGGAGGAGTTCACGGAAATACAGAAAAGCCGTGAAAGGCAGAAGCCTAGAAGTGCGTGCATGCACACGAGTGCACGTAGAGGACTGACTGCTAATTGTACCGCTAGCTTTTATTTATTTATTTATTTAAATTAATTTTTTATACATATCTCCCCATTGCCCCCCCTCCCTCCCACACCGCTAGCTTTTAATAGCGAGAGGAAGATGGACCCTCCTGACTGCGCTGAATTCCAATTCCGACTGCACTGAACCCCAGTTTCAGGTGAGACCCTGGGGACTGAGACTCATACGGGTCCCTGGAGCACACGGAAACTAAGGGAGCTGTGAAAGGTAGAAGTCTGGAGGTGTGCACATTGAGTGCGTGCAGAGAGGATTGCAGTGATTGAGGAACACTGAGACCCAGGGGCCTCATAGGGCAGGGCTGATGGAAAGCCAAGATTGTCTGCTCAACCCTGAGATTCTGCCCCAAAAGCTGAGCACAGAGGCTTTTGAAATTTTGCAAATCTTGTCTCATAAGGCTATCTCCAGCACAAAAGTTGTCAATGTAGACACAACTGATCCTCACAGCCAACTCCCTGGAGGTCAATTCCTCCCAGTGATACCAACAACAATCAAGACTTAACTACAACAAGGCTATATACATAGTCCACCAACGGGTGCACCAAGAGGGACCACCTCAGGTAACTGGGAAGGCAGAACTACGGGGCAATATAGGACACCTAGCACACAAAGCTACTCTATCAACTCAGGGAAGCAATGAAAATGCGGAGACAAAGAAACAGATCACAAACGAAAGAGATAAAGAAAAACAAATGACTGGGTGTAGAGTTCAAAACCACAGTTATAAGGTATTTCAAGAATTCCCTAGAAAAGATCAATAAATTTAGCAAGGCCCTCAAGGATATGAAAAAAGGACCAACATACAGACTGAAATAAAAAATATTATACAGAGACCTAACAGCAGACTAGAGGAAAACAAGAATCAAGTCAAAGATTTCAAATAGAAAGAAGCAGAAAACACTCAACTGGAAAAAAAAAAAAGAATCCAAAAATATGAGGCTAGTGTAAGGAGCCTCTGGGACAACTTCAAGCGTACCAACATCAGAATTATGGGGTGCCAGAAGAAGAGAGAGAGCAAGACATTGAAAACTTACTTGAAGAAATAATAACTTAAAAATTTCCCCGACCTAGTGAAAGAAAAAGATTTACAAGTCCAGGAAGCGCAAAGAACACCAAACAAAAGGAATCCAAAGAGGACCACACCAAGACACATCATAATTAAAATTCCAAGAGCAAAAAACAAAGAGAGAATATTAAAAGCAGCAAGAGAAAAACAGTTCATTACCTACAAGGGAGCACCCATACAATTGTCAGCTGATTTTTCAACAGAAACTATGCAGGCCAGACAGGAGTGGGAAGAAATATTCAAAGTGATGAATAGCAAGAATCTACAACCAAGATTACTCTACCCAGCCAAGCTATCATTCAGAATTGAAGGGCAGATAAAGAGCTTCACAGAGAAGAAAAAGCTAAAGGAGTTCATCAACACCAAACCAGTATTATATGAAATGCTGAAAGGTACTCTTTAAGAAAAGGAAGAAGGAGAAAAAGGTAAAGATAAAAATTATGAACAACAAATACATATCTATCAACAAGTGAATCTAAAAATCAAGTGAAGAGCCAAAACCAGTTTGGCTCAGTGGATAGAACGTTGGCCTGTGGACTGAAAGGTTCCAGGTTCGATTCTGGTCAAGAGCGTGTACCTCGGTTGTGGGCATATCCCCAGTAGGGGGTATGCAGGAGGCAGCTGATTGATGTTTCTCTCTCATCGATGTTTCTAATTCTCTATCCCTCTCCCTTCCTCTCTGTAAAAATTCAATAAAATATATAAAAAATAAAAATCAAGTGAATAAGAAATCTGATGAACAGAATAAATTGGTGAATATAATAGAATCAGGGGCATAGAAAAGGAGTGGACTGACAATTCTCAGGGGGAAAGGAATGAGGGGGTATGGGGAGAAACTGGACAAAAATCTTACACCTATGGATGAGGACAATGGTGGGGGGTGGTAAGGGCAGAGGGTGGGGTGGGAACCAGGTGAAGGGGAGTTATGGGGGGAAAAAAGAGGAACAATTGTAATAATCTGAACAATAAAGATTTATTAATTTAAAAAAAAGAGGCAGGAAGTAAGAAAAGGAGAACAAAATACATAAGTTGCCCTAGCTGATTGCTCAGTAGTTAGTGCTGGCACAGGGATTGAAGGGTTATGGTTCGATTCCAGTTCAGGGCACATATCTCAGTTTCAGGCTCAATCCCTGGCCCAGTTGGGGTACATGAAGGAGGCAACCAAGTGATATCAATGTTTCTCTCTCCATTTCTTCCCGTAACTTCCACTCTCTAAAAATCAATAGAAAAAATATCCTTGGGTGAAGATTAACAACAACAAAAGAAATACATAAGTTTATTTCCAAAAGTATAAAGTGTGGAAGATGAAGTCTTATTTTAAAGAGAAAGCAAATTATTTAGTGAAATTTAGACCTCCTATAAAGAAGCAAAAGCCAATTTTTTTATAGTATAGCTATTAACACGTCAACTAAATATAGACCAATCTGTAAGTATTCCTAGAAGAGACCAGAGAAACCAGGACAAGTTTTGAAAATTTAGATGATATGTGAATGTTTTTATTTTATTATAAAGGGTATGTATTTATTTTAATATATATTAGGAAAAACTGGTAATCACAGATATTATTTAGAATAAAACAAAATGTTAAATGTCTATTTAAAGAAAAAACAATATTGGAATGTATTCCTTTATGTGGCAGAAATCATGACTGTGCTATCTGAATGGCCAAGGTCTTAAAAACAGTGAACCAAGAAGGACAAATGGAAGCTCAAGAATAACTCAATTTATAACTGATGGCCACAGTAGAAAGGAGAAAAAAGAATCTTTCTTAAAATGATTTCTTTTCTATTTTTTAAAATCTGAGTTTTCTTTCCATGTTACAAGAGTATGTTTCAGGCATTCTGGTCATGCTACAGATTTAAATTTGCTTTGTACTTATACTTTCTCTGCAAAGACAACCAAAAAGTAGGTTTTCTAAAGTACTTGAGTATCATGTCAGAGTTCTTTAGAACAGGTCTCATAGGACTTCCCTTTCCCTAAAGAGGCTGCAAAGAGATAATTAGTCTGGGCTTTTACATTTAAGAGCAGAGCAACCAAAAGCAGGTTATGTGAGAGCTCAAACAAAAAGAAATTGGCTAAGTTTATATTCCAACCAAATCCAGAGACCATGTAATACAATTTTTCTTCAGCCCTTATGGGTGGGACAAGCTCCTGATTATATATCTTAGGTTGTTAATTATGGATTGAATTATGACAGGACTAATTGGCTAGCTCAACATCATAAAAACACAACCGCTGTAAAAAAAAGGGGGGGAAAAAAAAGCCACAGGCAGGCAAATTTGTAAGGCATCCTATATAATAAAAGCCTAATATGCAAAGTGTCCAGTCATCTATTCAACCAATCAAAGCAAAATATGCTAAGGCTGCTCAACCGCTCCCTATGACAAGTACTGACCACCAGGGACCAGTTGCTATGACATACGCTGACCACGTGCTCCAACCAGGTTAGCTTGCTGCTGGGGTCCAGCGATCAGGACGGACTGAGCAAGAAAGGCTAAACTCACCCTGGAGCCCTCCCATAGTCCCTCCTAGGCTGGCCAACCTCCCACATTGCTCCCCAGCCCCAATCGTGCACTGGAGGAGTCCCTCAGCCTGGCCTGCGCCCTCTTACAATCCAGGACCCCTCGGGAGATGTCGGAGAGCTGGTTTCAGCCCAATCCCACAGGCCAGGCTGAGGGACCCCACTGATGCATGAATTCGTGCACCGGGCCTCTAGTTTTGACATAAAGCAGTAAGATAGGGCTCTTTGGCATAGACTTCTATTCTTTGGTTGCATCCAATATGATATCTACTGATTTTTAAATTTAAAATTGAAATTGAAATAGCCACACAAATACAACACTTTCATCGCTGCAGAAAGACATATTGCACCGAACCATGAACAAGTTTACCTCACCTATTTCTAGTCCTTAATATCTAAATGCATTGATAGCTCTCAGGTCATATACACCAAACCAAGTCTATTGTTGATTCTAGGGTCATAACAGACTTTGCTCTTTATTTTCCTGTATGAGGAGGAAGAAGAGGGAGGAGGAAGGAGATGAGGGGGGTTGGGGAGGGGAAATAGGAGGAGGAGGGAGATGGGAATGCCTGCTCTAAGTGAGACTTTTAAAAGAAAATTACAGTTCATAGACAATAAGAACACTATGACCACTAGAGAGCTTAAATCAGAATAACATAAACACTTTTATCATAAAAACTTTAGCTAACAAACCTGAAGACCTTCAAAAGGTATTCTCTGCAGAGAATATTTTTTAAAAACAAGTTATTATTCTGATTACAAATTCTGCTTTTGAAGGAATGTACATGGAAAAATCAAAACCCTTAATTCAATAAAAACTGAAATGTCCAGCCTCTTTTTTGTTATTGCTAATCCTTATCCAAGGATAATTTTTCCATTGATTTCTTTTTTTTAAAATATATTTTATTGATTTTTTACAGAGAGGAAAAGAGAGGGATAGAGAGTTAGAAACACTGATGAGAGAGAAACATCGATCAGCTGCCTCCTGCCCACCTCCCCTACTGAATATGTGCCCACAACCAAGGTACATGCCTTTGACCAGAATTGAACCTGGGACCCTTGAGTCCACAGGCCAATGCTCTAACCACTGAGCCAAACCAATTAGGGCTCCATTGATTTCTTTAGAGAGAGTGGAAGGGAGGGAGGGTGGGAAAAGGGGACAAGAAAGTGAGAGAGAGATCAATTTCAGAGGGACACATCCATCGGTTGCTGGTTGCCTCCCATGTGCTGCACCTAGACCAGGGCCAAGGACCGAACCTGCACCCCAGGTATGTGCCCTTGACCAAGAAGGGAACCCAAGACCCTTCAATCCATGGGCTTACATTCTAACCACTGAGCCAAATAAGCCAGGGCCCAGCCTAATTTCTTATTGCTGTTTTCCTTCTAAGGAAGGATGACAGAAACCTCTTTCAATTTCATTCTTTCTTAGGCCTCTTTTCCTTACTCATTGGACTATTTTCCAAAGGAAGATGGCAGAAGGATCCAATCAAATTCCTAATCTGAAGCAGTTTATTGAGTTACCCCGAGCCTCTGCAACACTGAGCCAAGCCAAATGCATTTCCACACTGCTTCGCAAAACCAACTTAACTCTAACTCAAGGTTTCTCAATAGTAACACTACTGATATTTGGGGCCAGATAACTGTGCTACGGGGCGGTCCTGTGCATCACAAGGTGTTTGCCAGCATCTCTGGCCTCTACCCCACTAGATGTGAGCAACAGCCCTCCTCCTGCCAGCCTAGAGTTGTGACAACTAGAAAGTTCCCTGGGGGAGGCAAAATCACTCCTGGTTGAGAAACACTGCTGCCACCCAAAGAACGTTCTTGGATTATCTTAGCCCTAATTCCTCCTAATCACTTGATGCTCCAAATCTGTGTTGAGACTTTGTCTCACAATCCAGCAAATATTTACAGAACCTCCAGGACACAACATTAAGGGCTCTAAAAGATACACGAGACAAAGTCTGTCCCTCAAACAGGTTTCTTGGGGTGGGCAAGCGGGGTAAGTACATCAAGAGCTATAATAAAAGACATCCACTTACATGTTTTGAATTTTTGGGGTTTTGTTCCTATAGGTATTCTCATCTTACCAAACTAAAACCACCTGGAGAGCAAACACCATACCTGCCCTGGAGTACTAATACTTTATTTTTGGCCAATAAAAATTAAAAGAAGCTATTGTAAACATCATAAAACAAGGTGGCAATTTCATATGGTCAATAAAAACTCCACAGGTAACTTGGGCAATAAATTCATCTCTCAGAGAAAACGATTGCTGACAGGAAGGCAGATAATATAAGTAAGTCTTTTTCCACATTCTAGAACAAAGCAAGCAATATAAGCTATCATTGCTATTATTTTATTAGCCACAAATCCTACCCCAAGGGGAGAGAAAATACTGCTCTAGGATACACTACCAAGTCCCTACATAAAATAAAAAGAAATCAACACTCACCCTGCTTTTTGAAGGCAAGAGGGAGAAAGTAACCCTAAGTATTTCTGTCAGTGTCCTGGGAGGAAAAAGTGAAAGCAGGAACCAATTGGTGGCATGGTGGGGGGGAGGGGAGGACATTCAAAAACAAACCCATTATTCTCCGATGTATCTTGAACACTTTTTTTTTTTTTGAAGGAGAGAGAGAGAGAACATAGAATTGTTTCTTCTATGTGCCCTGATGGGAAATGGAACCTTGGTGAATAAGGTTCCATTTTTTTTTTTCAAGGAGAGAGAGAGAGAGAACACGAATTAGTTGTTTCTTGTATGTGCCCTGATAGGAAATGGAACCTTGGTGAATAAGGAGGACACTCTAACCCAGCCTGGCCAAGGCCCTTGAACTATGCTTAAGACCTTTCTATCTTACTTTATTAACTTATTATTTTAATCCTCATCTGCTTAGAGAGAGAAGAACATCAAAGTCAGTCAGTTTGCCCTTCACACATGCCCCGACCATGGATCCAACTACAACCCAAGCATGTGCCCTGACCAGGAACTGAACCCTTCAGTGCACAGGACAATCGATGCTCAACCAACTGAGCGCCACTCTGGCAGCCAAGACCTTTCCATTTTAAATGCTTGGGTGTGTTTGCCATGACCACACAAGGATGGAAAGGGGAAGTAAAATTTAAAAAAAAAATCTCATTTTACAAATGTTGACACATGCAAGGGACAGATGTTTATGAGACTTTCTGGGGGTTTCTTTGCTTCCTCTTTTAGAAACGGTGCTTCACATTTCTGTGGCTATCAAGTTAAAGACATGCCATCAGTTTCAAATGTATTACGAGGCCTGATATTCATAAGAAGGAAAAACAAAACAAAACAAAATGTTACATGTTTAAAAGCAAGAGAACAGCACCTAAAGTCACGGGGGTGAGCTAGGTGATTCACAGCTATGTGTGTGTTTGACCAAAGCAGCTTTAGGAGATGGAAGTGACAGACAGGCCAAGCCCCCACGCTGGGCCACACGCAGACAGGGACACCCTGACGGCCCCGTGGAGTTCAGATGAGCAAAACCAGGTCTTATTCTCAGAAGAAGGGACAACACGAGCCTTGGGCCCTGGGCTGGGCAGCACGCGCCTCCTGCACAGTAAGCGGCTCACGTAGCTCAGCGAGCTCATCAGGCAGCTCCCCGCGTTCACAGAGGAAACGGAGGCCCAGAGGAGTGACTTACTCAAGGTCACTTCACCAGTAAAATATTTAAAAAAAAAGGCATCTGAAAAGTCAGGTTCCACTCGGGCCCAGGCCACGCGGCACCGCCTCCACCGCTGTACGGAGGGGTCTGCTTGCATTTCGGACCTGGAAGTTGCTACTGAGTGAGACCAGCGCTCTCTCTCCTCCCGTCCTTTTGTATTTCAAAGGCGCATCCCTTTAGGCTGCGAACGGTGAGGCGATCACACAGGCCGCAGAAGCGAACATGTGATAAATGGACCGTTTGCCTTTGGCCCCCAAGCAATGCGCTCGCGCGGGGGGCAGCGGAGACAGGCCCCCGGGACACGAAGAGGAGGCGGGTCCGGGAGAAAGAACGAGGGAGGTCGCCGGAGTCCCTGTTTCTGCCCCCGTTTCCTGGTCACCACGTTCATTCAAAAAAAAAAACCGGACGCCCCCCAACCCGATCAGCGAGGCGCGGGGGAAGCGGGGGTCCGGGGCTGCGGGGGGCAGGCGGGGAGTCAGGCCGGGGACCGCGAGGCCCAGGAGCGCCCGGCGGGCGGCGGGCGGACGCGGGAGCGGTGCCGGCGGCGCAGCCCTGTCAGTCCCATCCGGGCTGATCTGATCGCAGGGAGGAAGCGGGGCAGGAACCCAGACATTTCAGAACACGCGTAGAAATAACCGCGAGCGCACACCACCGCGGAGAGGGGTTGGCGGGGTCGGCGGTCGCTCACACCCCCCCCCCCAAAAAAAAGCGTGACCCCAGCAGAAGCGACGGCTGGGGCTCCGCGCGCCAAGGGCCGAAAGCCCGGAGCCGCTGCGCGGGCCCTGAGGCGGGGCGGCCCCCTCCCGCCGCCGGCGCCCCGGCCTTGCGTACCTGAGGCGGCCGCCGGGCTGCCCTCCGCTCCCGGCACGTCCCCGAGGCCGCCCGCCGGCTCTGGACCCGCGGCGACGCGCCATAAGCCCGTCCCCTCCGCCGCCCCTGAGTCCGACATCTGCAGCCGCGCCGCTTAGCGCCTCCGCCGCCCGCCGCCCGCCGCGAGTGGCTCCGGAAAGAGCCGAAGACGCGACGCCCGCGGCCGCGCCGCGCCGGGGAGAGCCGAGCGCAGCCCGAGGCCGGAAGGAGGAGCGGCGCGCGCCCGCCCCGAGCCGCCGCCGCCGCCGCCGCCGCGCGTCGCGGGAGCTCCGGCCCGAGGGGGCCGGCGGCTCGGACGCGGGGAGGATCGCTGTGTGCTTTGGGCAGGTTCTTTTTTAAAGAGTCCAGGACTGTGAGACCCAACAAAACCCGGGGGTGGGGAAGATTCAGGAAGACCCCGGCCGGAAATCGTAGTCTCCATAGAGACGTTATCGGAAGTTGGGGTTGCTAGGAGGCCCCCGGACGCATTGGCTCCTCTGCGCCATGTCTGAAGTCCCTGAAGATTATGATTCTGGCCCCGGGGAAAATGAAGACCTGGAGTCCGAGAGACCACAAAAACCGAGGCCTCTTAAGTCAGATAAAGATGCCGAACCAGACATCCCGGCAGAGACACATCCCCCAAAGCCGCCTGGGGAGATTCACCAAGAGCCGCAGCCGGAGACGGAGACGCTGAAAGACCTGATACCGGGAAGCACGGAGAGTATACACCCACTCCTAAAACCATCCAGGACGTCAAAGGAAGAGCTTCTCAGGAAGTCCGAGATAGATCTGGCGAGGGGGAGTAAGATAGGGATTTCCCAAAAGGTAAAGATGGAGATATCCAGAGAATTGATAAAAGAGCTTTCCCTGGATTTGGAGATCCTCCCGGGTGAAAAACAGGAGAAGCCAGAGGAGACCGAACCACATGTTACAGAAGGTGTGTTTAGAGAGTCAGTTCAAGAAACAAATGTAGAGCTCCCCAAAGAAGCCGACGCTCCCAGAACCTCTCTCAGTGAGAAAAGATTAGAGTCACCAGAGGAGACCAAACTAGGGGTTCCGGAGGAATCGCTTAGAGAGCAACATGAAGAACCTTCAGAGCAGGTCAAACGTGAATTTCCAAGTGAGAAACCAAGAAAAGTAACTGAAGATAGAGATCTACCGTCACCAGGGAAGACCACTCCAGAATTTCCGGAAGAGACACAAAGAAAGTCATCTGGGGAGAAAAGCACAGAGCCTTCGGAACTGACCAAACTGGAGTTTACGGAAGAGAAACCAATAGAGTCTACGGGGGAGGCAGGTCTAGAGCCTCCAGAAGAAGCCAAACCAGAAGTTCCAGAGGAGATACGAAGAAAATCAACAGAGGAGAAAGAGAGAGAGTCATCCGAGCCAACTACACAAGAGTTTCCAAAGGAGAAATCAAGAAAGTCTGATGAGGAGTCAGATCTAGAGCTTTCAGAAGAAGTCAAACCATATGCTCTAGAGGAAATAAGAAAATCAATAGAAAAGAAACAGACAGAGCTATCTGAGCTGACTAAACTAGAGTTTCCAAAGGAGAAACAAAAAAAATCTGGTGAGGAGGCAGACTTAGAGCCTCTAGAAGAGGCCAAACCAGAAGTTCCAGAAGAGATACGAAGAATATCAACTGGAGAGAGAGAGACAGAGCGATCTGAGCCAACTAAATTAGAGTTTCCAAAGGAGAAATCAAGAAAGTCTGATGAGGAGTCAGATCTAGAGCTTTCAGAAGAAGTCAAACCATATGTTCTAGAGGATATAAGAAAATCAATAGAAAAGAAACAGACAGAGCTATCTGAGCTAACTAAACTAGAGTTTCCAAAAGAGAAACCAAGAAAGTCTGGTGAGGAGGCAGGTCTAGAACTTCCAGAAGAGGTCAAACCAGATGTTCCAGAGGAAATAAGAAAATCAACTGAAGAGAGAGAGACAGAGCCATCTGAGCTAACTAAACTAGAGTTTTCAAAGGAGAAACCAAGAAAGTCTGGTGAGGAAGCAGGTCTAGAACTTCCAGAAGAGACTAAGTTAGAGGTTGCAGAGGATATAGGAAGAAAACCACCCGAGGAAAAAGGGACTGAGCAGACTAAACCAGAGTTTCCAGACCAAAAACCAGTTGAATCTACTGAGGAGACACAAAGAAAGTTAACTGAGGGGAAGGTTCCAGAGTCACTAGAAGAGATAAAATCAGAGCTTACTGAGGAAAAATCAAGAACAGTAACTGAGAAAACAGGTTTAGAGTCAACAGCAAAGACCAAACCAGAAATTCAAGAGGATACACAAAGGAAGTCAACTGTGGAGAAAGTTCTAGAACCACCAGAAGATACTGAACCAACAGTTATAAAAATTAAGCAAATAAAATCAATTGAGACAGAACTAGTACCATCATGGGAGTCAAAATCACATGATATGCTAAGAGAGTCAATTGAGAAGAAAGATCTAGAGACTCCAAAACAGACTTCACCAAGGTTTCCACAAAAAGAACCAGAGACCCCAAGTAAGTCAAGTCTTCAGTTGCCACTAACAAAGACCAAATCAGAGGTTCAAAAGAAGACACAAAAAGAGCCAACTAAGGATAGAGATGTAGAGTTACCAGATAAAGCCAAACCACTCTTTGGACAAGAGACACATGAAAAATTAATCAAGGAAGATAGGCCAGAACCAAACAAATATAAGCATTTTGCAGATAAAGACAAGCTGGAGGATCCTGACTATAAAATAAAGTCACCAGTAAAAGGAACTAAAAGACTTAGTAAAGACTTAGACTCTTTCACATTAAGAGAAGCAGAGTCAATAAATATAGATGATGATTTTTCAAAAGAACACCCAATACAGTATGAGCTTACTGATATCAGTAAGGACTTATATTCCTTCGAGTCTCTGAGGGATTTAAGAGAGACCTGGAGTGAAGAAACTATAGATTTGTCCATAAAGTTGGAGGATGATAAAGAAGCCCAGGAAAGCGAAAGGCCTGAGCTACAATTTGAGTATCTTAACTGGAGTCCGGAAAAAGTTGCAGATTGGATTAGCAAGTTAGGCTTCCCTCAATACAAGGTATACAAAAATAACATTTTTTGAAATCATATTCTCATCTGTCTACCTCTTATTCCTCTACCTTAACTAAGCTCTTGCCTCTACCTTACTAGAAGGATTATAGAAATGTCCCGGACCAATGTAGCAGTAACTTAGATGTTAATTTTGGTCTTTCCACAGATTTTTATTTTGGGACAGAAAAGGAGAGTCACATTTGTATGTGTGGTTTCTTTTTTACTTATCACAGTTTATTTCTCTGCAATCCTTGAGTAAAGACTAAGAAATTGATATAGGCCTCTTTTCATAGAAAACTATATTTTTTAATAGACTATTCAAGGTAGACATTTTGGTTCTTTGTGAAGTTATTTTAGCTCCCTAACTTAAACTTGTATTATTAATCTTAAGTATCCCAAACATGTTATATGTATCATGAGCACTTAGCAGTACTAATTTAAATAGCCAATTAATCAAAATTAGTTTTATTTAAAAGATAGAGTGAGCCCTCATTTCATT
>PVJN01049416.1:0-15228 GCA_004026805.1 Lasiurus borealis
TCCTCCCTGCACCACCTCTGTGCCCCCTCCCCCTCCTCCCTGCACCACCTCTGTGCCCCCTTCTCCCTGCCACCACCTCTGTGCTCCCCAGTTGGAGGCTGAGACCACAGGCTGAGAGGTTCCGGGGCAGTGGGCGGGCGGGAACTGCCCCCTCCCCACCACCACCACGAGGGAAGAGCACTCTGCAGAGGCCTGTCTACCCTGTCCGCTCGCTGGTGCATTCGGGGACTGGGGGCTCTGGTCCGGCCTCGGTTGTGGAGGGCAGCCGAGGGCAGAGCCGCCTCTGCCAGGAGCCGGCCTGGGCGCAGCGGAGGGGAGGAGGCAGGATTCAAGGAGCCCCATCCCCGCTCCCCGTGCTCACAGGCAGCCCGTGCTCAGTCCCGTCCTGCAGGAAGAGGGGTTTTCTGTGGGGAGAACGGCCCGCAGGGAGGGGTCGGGTGAGCTGGCCGCAGGTGTGTCCCGTGCTGGCCCCGGGCCCTGCGCGCCACAGCGGTGACCGTGCCCGTGCCGGTGCCGGTGACGGTGCCGGTGACGTGAGCCCGGCCCGTAACCCACACTCCGGGCTGCGTCCGCATTCCTGCCGCCGGGAGCGGCCAGGATGAAGGCCGGGCCCTGGGTCCCCGCTCAGGTGGGCGTAGGTGCTCCCGCTCCAGGAGACAAACAGGAGAAATCGTTCCAGAAAGCGGGCGCCGGCCAGTGCCCTCTGACCTTGGGCGGCGAGGTCACCCAGAGAAGGAGAGCGATTCGATCAGGGAGCCGCCGGGAAATGTTGACTTTCCCAGGGCTGGGGCCTGCTTCCTGCTGCGTCAACGCCCCAGGCTCTGAGGGAGAGGCCGATCGCCACTGATAGAGGCCGCTCGCACCCAGAGCCTTGACCACGGAGTCCACCCCTCACCTCGCACCGGCTGGGCCAGGGAGTTGAACCCCCAGGGAGGGGACCGCCATGTCTGCCTCCCACCCCACACCACCGTCACCGGAGGGAGGGGGTGCCCAGGCATTTGGGGTCTCCATCTCTCGCCTCCTCTCTGCCTTCTTCTCCCCCCAAAGGTGTCCAGAGGGGGGCTTGTCCTTGGAGAAACTCGGGGAGCAGGAAGCGAAGGGTGGCGGGGCGGACAGAGGAGCGGGAGAGAGACAGCAGGGGCTGGAGGGGGCCGGGAGGAAGGAATCGGGGAGACAGGGGGGCAGTGGCCTCATCAGAAGCCAGCAGGTGGGAGGAGTCAGGAGGAGAAGGCGCAGAGGAAACAGGTCTCCTGAGGCCGCCTGTCCTTCGGGCGCCAGATCAGATCGGCAAAGGGCACGCTCCGTTCTCCTCACAGACTCCGAGTGGCTGGCTGGGAGGGGGGGGCCTGGTCCTGGGGCCTTGTCGCCTCCAGGATTCCATCAGTGAGGGTCCCCCAACCCCCATCCCACGGCCTCTCTCCTCCAGGTTGGGCCCCTCCTCTCTGCCCCAGCCCTGCCCCTGTCCCCCTGCCCCAGGATCAAGCCCTGACTCCCGCTCATGGCTGCAGCTCCCGTCCCCCCAGCCCTGGCTTCCCCCTGTTACTCCCCACCCCGCTCTGGCCACGCTGTCGGGGGGCCCTGGGATCCCCAGCACCTGCTCAGGGCCTGACAAACAGCCGTTTCCTCCGGGCCCCCGGAAATGGGTTCTGGGGGCACATACGGACCCGCCGTTCAGCCCACGAGAGACGTTCCTCTCGGTTTTGGGGTTCCGAGTGGCACTGACGCCCCATCCATGCACGCCGGCCAGGCCTGTGCGTGGCCCTGGCTGTGCTGGTCCCGGCAGCAGCTCAGCAGGCTCCTCTGGGCCCCAGAAATGGAGGGCTGCCTGGCCCCCCACTCCCCGCACCCCTGTTGCCTGCACGGACCCCGTGTGCAGCCTTCCGTGGGGTCCCGGGGAGAAGAAAAGGCCTCAGGGCCTGCGGTGGCCTCACAAAGGAGCTTTGGATGGAGCTGACCAGCTGCCCAGACAGGCGGGAGGCCGGAGGCCGAGGTGGGGCCGGCGGAGGGAGCGGGGGCCGTGGGGGGCGCACCAAGGGGAGATCTGCTCCGAGGAGCCCGGGCCAGAGGCCTGCAGCTAAGAAAACATTTTTAGTGGTTTCTGCTCTGGGCACCTGCATTCCTGAGTCACTGAAGGGGAGACGGCCCCAGTGCGGGGGGCGGGGAGGGCGGGGGGGCAGGGCACCCCACCTGGCCTTGCCACAAGGTCCAGGCTTTAAAAAAAAAAAAAAAAAAAATATATATATATATATATATATATATATATATATATATATATATATTTATATTTATATTTATATTTATTATTATTTTTTGATTTTTTACAGAGAGGAAGGGAGAAAGTTAGTTAGAAACATTGATCAGCTGCCTCCTGCACACCGCCCACTGGGGATGTGCTCACAACCAAGGTACATGCCCTCGACCGGAATCGAACCTGGGACCCTTGAGTCCGCAGGCCAACGCTCTACCCACTGAGCCAAACTGGTTCTGGCAAGGCCCAGGCTTTGCAAGGAGTGAGACTCTTCAGAGAAAGTGCTGGGAGCGTGTGACAACGGAGCTTCTAGAAAGCAGGCGCCCACAGGCAGGCCCCAGGCTGCGGGGAGGAGGGGCGGGGGCGGGAGGCACAGTGGGCAGAGCCTCCCCTTTCTCCCTCCTCCCCTCGCTCCCCGCCGCCCTCCCCTGTGGTGGGCCATCTGCGGGGGCCGAACCGGGGCCACCTCTCGGGCTGGCACCGTCGGGGAGGCAGGAGGTGAGCCAGGGAATGCCCGGAGAGCAGCCAAGCACTGGAATCCCTGTGCCCAGGCCTGCCCTGCGCTGCGAGGGGGCGGAGGAGAGGCCAGGAGCGGAGGAGGCTGGGGCACTCGGAGAACAAGGGTGGGGATGTTGGGGAGCAAGAGCAGCAAGGGCCTGTGCCTGCCCCCCCAGTTCCCTTCCGCTCCCGCCCCCTGGTTTAGGTGAGCACGAGACCCCGGGGAGGGCAGAGGCGTGAGATCCAGGAGCCGGAGTCCCTGAGTCACCGCCGCGTGGCGAAGAGCCACTGACCCCTCAAGGACGCCTGCTCTGGGTGGCGGGTAAGAAATCCGTTTCGAAGGCCCGGGGACCGTGCCACGCTGGGGGGTCTGCGTGTGGCTGCTCCTTAGCCTCACCCCTTTATACACACCACCCCCCCCTCTATTTGGCCGTCAACCGGAACCGATTCACAAGGTGCTGACGGCTCTGGGCTGAGGCCGGCGCTGCCCTCCCCGCTGGCTCCCGCCCGCCTGCTTCACGCCGGCCGCTTGCTCGCAGTCGGGCTGACTCAGCTGGCCCGGGCCACCGTCCATCTGCTGTCGGCGAGCACCTGGCCCGCAGAAAGACGCACATTGATTCCCCCCAAACATAGGGTTCTTTTCTTCGGCGAAGGCGGCGCGGCCCTCTATTTGGAGAAGCGGGCTGCTATTCAGCACCCGCTCCTGCTTACTTTGGGGTGCAGCCAGGGAACACAGGTCTTTCGCCCCAGCTCTCTAAGCCAGCGCCTCCAGGGGCTGGGGAAGAGGTGTGGCAAGGGGTGGGGGCTGGGGGCAGGGTTAGGGGGTAACGGACAGGGGATGGAGAGCTGAAGGAGGGACAGTTCTCTCACCTTGGTGGCATCAGAGACAACTTCAACTTCTTCCTTTTTTAAAAAAAAATATATTTTTTTTATTGATTTTTCACAGAGAGAAAGGGATAGACAGTTAGAAACATCAATGAGAGAGACATCAATCAGCTGCCTCCTGCATGCCCCCTAATGGGGATTGTGCCCGCAACCAAGGTACATGCCCTTGACCGGAATCGAACCTGGAACCTTTCAGTCCGCAGGCCAACGCTCTATCCACTGAGCCAAACCTCAATTTCTTGTCTTTTTTGCCCAGGGAGGCTGAGGCATGGGGGAGGAGGTAGGGCATCGTGGCTGCGTCGAGACCCTCACAGCAGAGAGAGGCAGCCCCCTCCGACTTCACCAGCCACAGCATGGGGAGCCCGGGAACGGACATAGGGGGTGCCCCGATACCAGGGAGCCCCTCCCCACGGGCCACAGCGGAGAACAGCTCCGGACCCCAGCCCAGCAGAGGGAGAGGCAGAGCGGACGAGGGATATACCCAGCCTCAGCCAGGCCCGGCTGCCCCCGGGGTCAGCTGCCCGGAGGTCAGAAAATGCCAGGGCATCCGTGCCGCTCAGGGCTCCGGGAGGACTCCGCCTCAGCAGTTTCCAGGGCAAACCTGCCTTTGGTTGGAGCCTGGAAAGAACAGCGCAGACTCCCCAGGGCCCAGGAAGGCGGCCGCTGGCTCCTGCTTTCTCTCCCGGAGCAAGACGCGGCCAGCGGCCCAGGGCCACGCTGAGGTCAAACACAGCGGCCTGGCCGGCAGCTGCCAACCTTTTGGACCTCACGGACCCCCCGTTGGCGACCGCGACCCCACTCAGAGAGGTCAGCGAGGGTCACTGGGCCTCTGCACACCTCTCACTGTTGTGAGTGGCCTGAATCCTCCTGGGCAGCTAAGGGGCGTCTCTGCTTGCTGTAACCGGCTGCTCTGGGCGCTAACCGGATGAGCGAGCAGCCAGGAGCGGGGCAGCTCGTGCAAGATGCATTTAGATAGTTCTGCTACCCCAGCCCCTTCGCAGTAGCCCACTGCCCCCCCAGACCTGTGCCTCCCAACAGCTCAAACCCTCCTCCTCCTCCTCCTCCGAGCTCGGCCTGCTTCCTCTCATTGCCACTTATCTACCGCTTTGCTCGCTGGTCCCTTGCAAGGGTTCGCTCTCCAAATGCAGCTGAGCCCCTTCCACGCCTCCTTTGCAAACCACTCTGGCCCCCGTCTCTCCTGAGTCTTCTGACAGGTGCGGTGACCCAGTGCCCACGGTGCTGGGCGCCCACAGGAAATGCCAGGGACCCAGGCACCCCCAGGCCGAGGCCGGGCGGCTCGGATGGCCCCGGGGCAGAGTGAACCCGAGCCTGCTGCCCTTTCCTTCCTGCGTGTGACTCAGCAAGAAGCTGGCGGCGAGAGACGCAGATCTCGACCTGGATCTGGCGGAGGGGGTGGCGGGCAAGGTCACGGCTGCCGCCTGGGTGCGGACAGAAGCAGGATGGCCACGGAGCTGGGCACAAAGGAAGAGAAGGCCAGTGAAAAGGACACCCAGCCCGGACTGGTGTGGCTCAGTGGATAGGGCGGGCCTTCAGCCTGCCCCGGACTGAAGGGTTCCGGGTTCGATTCTGATCAAGGGCACATGCCCGGGCTGTGAGTTCGATCCCCAGTAGGGGGAGTGCAGGAGGCAGCCGATCAATGATTCTCCCTCATCCTTGATGTTTCTAACTCTCCCTCCGCCTTCCTCTCTGAAATCAATAAAAACACTTTTAAAAGAAAAAAAAAGTACGATCGGAGGCATTTTCCACCGAGCGGATGGGCAAGAATCAAAGGTTTGACAACTGCCTACGCTGCCACGGGCGGGGGGAGGGGACGGGGAGAGGCCCTGTCGTGCTTTGCAAGCAGGACCGCGAACCCACACAGCACACTCCACGAGGGCCGTTTGTCAGTGTCTGCTAAACGCACAAGTGCTTCCACCCGGCAGCTCCACTGTGGGTCCCGCTGGGCGGTGCAAGCACCTTCGTGACGTGACCTGGGTGGCACTGCTCAGGAGGTTGGCAAGGCCCGGCAGGCACCTGCCATCGGGGACGGACGCCACGTCGACGGGACGGCCAGTGGCAGGAACAAGGAATTGGGGCCAGAGAGGTAGGCCGTGGACACGGGCCCAGGCCCGCTGCGGAGTGGAAAAACAAAAGCACATGCAAAGCAGGAGCGGAGCAGCTGTGCGGCCAGCAGGTTTCAGTTCCTCCAACGATCGGACAGCACAGCGAGCTCTCGTGTGGGGGGAGGGGGAAGGAAAGCGTCCGGGTGCCGTTGGGGGTGTGAGCTGCAGGCTGACTTGGAGGGTAGGGGGTATGTGCTGCAGGCTGACTCTGGAGGCCCCAGAGCCGGTTCCATGGGGTACACACAAAACCAGCCTTCTCATTAGGCATCTTCTGGCCTGGTGACCTTCTGCAAAGCTTCATTTGCACCTCTACGTTCAATTCTCAGGACAGACCCCTTTTCCAGATAAAGAAATGGAGGCCCGGAGAGGAGGGGTCCTTTTTGGAGGTCACACGGTTGTGGCTGACCAGGGTTTACATCCGGTTTCCTGGCTCCTCCTCACATCCTCTGGCCGCCTCCCCTGGGACCGGAGAGTCTGTGGGCCCGGTCACAGATGCCCTCCTCTCCCCGCTACAGTGTGACCCAGGCCCCGGGGCACAGTGGGTCGGGCTCTGCTGTGATGTTGGGGCACACTGTCAAATCCGGGGTCAGCTGCATCGTATCTGGGTGGCTTTGGGCAAGTTGCTTATTGGGCCGGCTCCGTCGCTTTGCGTATAAACGAGAGTAATAATAGCCCCGGCGGTGTGGCTCTGTGGTTGCGTGTCGACCTCTAACCCAGGAGGTGCTGGTTCCGTTCCTGGTCAGGGCACATGCCTGGGTTGCGGGCTTGATCCCCTGTGGGGGTGGGGTATGTGGTGGGCAGAGAGAATGCGTGTAAGAGGCAGCCATCAATGATTCTCTCCCATCATTGCTGTTTCTCTCTCCCTCTTCCTTCCTCTCTGAAATCAATAAAAAATACTTTTAAGATAATAAAAATAATAAAAACCTCATGTCCCAACCCTAAAAAAAAAAAAAAATCCTCCCTGCCACTCTAAAATGACAGCCAATCACAGACAACAGAGGGGAGAGGTGAATCATGGTGCGTTTTTCCCTCTTTCCTTTCCCACTCAATAGGTTTGAGTGCTAAGCCTTCCCCTACAGAGCATCCTTCTTCAAAAAATGATAAGCCCTAACCGGTTTGGCTCAGTGGCTAGAGCATCAGCCTGCAGACCGAAGGGTCCCAGGCTCCATTCCGGTCGGGGGCAGGTACCTTGGTTGCGGACACATCCCCAGTAGGAAGTGTGCAGGAGGCAGCTGACTGGTGTTTCTCTCTCATCGATGTTTCTAACTCTCTATCCTTCTCCCTTCCTCTCTGTAAAAAATCAATAACATATATTTTAAAAAATCAATACATAAGATTAAGAGAAAAGTTGCCTTCTCTCCCGGACTGTGGTCTGCAGGTGGGAGGTCATGTTGTCAGGGTTTTGGGGGGCCGAACCCTGACAACATGAGCCAGTGTGGTTTCGCCCCGCCGTTCTCCCAGGAGCCTCAGTGCCGGCTGGAGCCGACTTGACTCCCGGCCAGCCCGTCTCGGTGCCTTGACAGTTTTACAGCCCAAAGTGCCTTTAAAAAATAATGATCATAATTACATATTTCTGATTGATTTCAGAAAGGGAGAGAGACAGAAACATCAATGATAAGAGAGAATCATTGATCGGCTGTCTCCCCCAGACTCCTCCTGGGGATCAAGCCCACAACCCTGGGCACATACCCTGAATGGGGATCAAACTGTGACCTCCTGGTTCTTAGGTGGATGCTCAACCACTGAGCCACACCGGCCCAGCTTTTCAACATTTTCAATAAGTATGAATTCCTTTTGTGATTTTTTTAAAAAAATTGTGACTATTCATGGTAACCACATAGGCTAATGGAATCGTGTCTTTTTTTTTATTTTTAAGTATTTTATTGATTTTCTACAGAGAGGAAGGGAGAGAGTTAGAAACATCGATGAGAGAGAGACATCTATCAGCTGCCTCTTGCACACCCCCTACTGGGGATGTGCCCGCAACCAAGGTACATGCCCTTGACCAGAATCGAACCTGGGACCTTTCAGTCCACAGGCCAATGCTCTATCCACTGAGCCAAACCGGTTTCGGCAGAATCGTGTCTTTGGTGGTCTTTAAGAAGCCCACAGGCCCCTCTCCCACACCTGCGTGGAGGCCACTTGGCCCGGTGAGGACACTCAGTCCTCGGGTGGCCATGAGATCAGCGCGGACGGGACTGGGTTCCAGGAGAGGTGGGGGAAGGGAAGGCAGACTCCACACTGGCTGTGACCATGGCTCCTCCCTGCTTTCTCCAAGCCCCCAGGTCTGCCTGCGACATATGTGTCTCCCTGCGACATATGTGTCTCCCTGGCGACCTGGCAGACCAGGCCTCGGGCCGGAGCCACGGGGAGGGAGGCAGGGACGCCACAGAGCAGAATGGAGTCAGCACGGAGCACATTAAAAATAAAAATAAAATAAAAATCAATCCGGGGGGAAAACATACAAATAAAGTAAAATTAAAAACCCATCTCTGGGAGGAAACGAGATCCTGGGGGCAGCCGCCCAGCCCAGGGAGGGGGTGGCGGCAAGGCCAACCCTCCCGAGGAGCCGGCGTGCAGCTGAGGGTGCAAGGGGAGCCACGGCCCAGCAGGCGCTGAGGCCAGCCTGGGCCAACTGCATCCAGTGCCCAAGGGCACAGCCGGGCTGGCACACCTTGGCCACCGCGTCTCGGGGGGGAGGGGCGAGGAACGGGCCGTGTGCACTGCAGCTTGTTTGTTTGCTGCCTCTCACGTGGGATTGGCTGCGGATCTCCCTGTGTCTGCCCAGGACCAGCCCTTCCAGCCCTCCCAGGTCAGGGGCAGAGGCTGGGGGGTGCCGTCCGTGGAGAACCCAGGGTGCCGGGAGCAAAGAAAGGGACCACATATAAGGAGACCCCTGTGACTCCTAATAGGGGCTGTCCCACTGATGGGCAGAGACAGGGGCAGGTCCCTAGGATGCGTCCCTGGGGGGAGAGAGGCAGAGGCGGCAGGCCCCCAGGCCCCCCAGCTACCCTGTTTCCCCGAAAATAAGACAGTGTCTTCTATTAATGTTTGCTCCCAAAGAGGCGCTAGGTCTTATTTTCAGGGGATGTCTTACTTTTCCGTTAAGAATATGGTACACATTTATTGTTGAACAACAAAAAAAAAAGGAAATGTATGACCTGTCTACGGTACGGTAGTCATTGTCATCACAAACTGGCTCACCGATGGGCCACAGCGCAGCCGGAGCTGTTCAGGCAGGGCGAGGTCTCTTTAAATCAGGAGTCAGATGCGTTAAGGTAGCTTCGGGGGCCTTCTATTCCGGGGAGGCCTGATGTTCAGGGGAACCTGGAGCCCGGCTGTCCACCACTGCAGAGAGGGGGAGAGTTTATGTGGGGGGAGGAGGAGCAGATATTTGCCGAACGGAGGACCCGCAACCCAGCTCGGCAAGTCACTCCATCTCTGGCGAGTGTATTTATTTTTTTTATAATATATATATTTTTACTGATTTTTTACAGAGGAAGGGAGATGGAGAGAGATAGAGAGTTAGAAATATCGAAGAGAGAGAAACATCGATCAGCTGCCTCTTGCACACCCATTCCTGGGATGTGCCCGCAACCAAGGTACATGCCCTTGACTGGAATCAAACCCAGGACCTTCCAGTCCGCAGGCTGACGCTCTATCCACTGAGCCAAATTGGTTTCGGCTGGTGAGTGTATTTAAACCAGAACAGATTCCTCCCTGGTGAACACATGTTTGTAGCCACTGAGAGATGCTCCCCAGAGGGCATGTGAGTCTGGAGAACCGTCTGGAAGCCCAGGGAGGGGCCCAGAGTGGAGATGTTTCTAGTCTTACGTCACCTAAGGCGTAGAATGGGCTGCAGTGGGAAACTCCTCCAGGTTCAAGTCTCAGAGCTGCTGCCACTCACTCACCCAAGGACCTTGAGCAAGTTCCATAGCCTCTCGAGGAGCTTCAACTTCCTGTGTTATAAAACGGAGATAAAAATAGCCCTCAGTTCCTGGAGCCCCGAGGCGTAGTTGACCAGATGACCCGTGGAAAGCATTCGACACAGACCTGGTCTACATGGGCAAGACCAGACCTGTGCCTGGGACTGACGGTTCCCTCACCTGGCACCTTCCCTGGGTCAGACCTGTGCTGGGAACTGCACGGTTAACCCTTCTGTGATACTCGTAGGAACCCTAGGAGGTACCCCATGTTATGGGCAGGGGTGGGATAGGGGGGACCAGGCTCAAAGAAGCCATCACGTGCCCCAGGGCATACAGATTTTTGCTTTTGTCAAAACGGATCAAGAGCCGAAACCAGTTTGGCTCAGTGGATAGAGCGTCGGCCTGTGGACTGAAGGGTCCCAGGTTTGATTCCGGTCAAGAGCATGAATCTTGGTTGCAGGCGACCCCGGTGGGGGATGTGCAGGAGGCGGCTGATCTATGTCTGTCTCTCTCATCGATGTTTCTAACTTTCTATCCCTCTCCCTTCCTCTCTGTAAAAAAATCAATAAAATATATTTTTTTAAAAAAAGAGCGAGAAGAGTAAATGGACAAGATGCACAAGAAGGCAAGAATGGAAGTGGGCGAGGAAGCTTGGAAAACTCCACAGACAGGCAGGAAGGCGACCTGCTGGAATGAGCCCGTCTACCTGAGCCACCATGAGCTCAGCTGGGGGCCTGTCTCCAGTCGTTACCGGGAAAGCTGACTGTTATGGGTACAAAGACTCTTTGGAGACGGTTGTGTGGACACTCCATGCCCCCATGGAGACGGTGAGTGTGTTTCTCCACATCCTAGGATCTGGCCGCTTTGTGACTCTTGGGCTAACAGATGCCCACGCTTATCTGCACCCAGCCCTTGAGAGACTGGCCATTTCCACTGACTGCTGGAGTTAAAAGCTGCCACTGAAGAAGCTGGGGCCACACCGCTGGAGAGAGAGGCTGTGAGGAAGAGCCCTGAGCTGCCATCTTGGACACCCAGCCCAGTCGGGCCTTCGGAGGACCACAGACCCAGCTGCTCTCTGATTGCAAATGTATAGAGACCCCACCCCATTCGCTGAGGAAGAACTGGTCAGCTGAGCCCTCTCAACGTACACAACCATGACAGACAAAAATGAAACACTAGGCCCTAACGGGTTTAGCTCAGTGGATAGAGCGTCAGCCTGCGGACTGAGGGGTCCCAGGTTTGATTCCGGTCAAGGGCATGTAACTTGGTTGCGGGCACATCCCCAGTAGGGGGTACGCAAGAGGCAGCTGATGGATGTTTCTAACTCTCTATCCCTCTCCTTCTCTGTAAAAAAAATCAATAATAATTTAAAAAAAAGAATCACCAGATTAAGCACTAAATTTGGGGTCCCTTGTGTATGCAAAGTGACGCGAATCCTCTGAAAGATTCATCCTTCCCCAGCCTTCTTCGCTGGTTATTCTGGGGCAACAAGGATCTGCAAGCTCCAAAGTGCACAGTCCCTCATTGATGACTTGACCCCACGGTCTCCTGGGTAACCATCCTTGGTGTCAGAGCTTGGTTTCTAACTTTCTATCCCTCTCCCTTCCTCTCTGTAAAAAATCAATAGTTTGCTGGGACCTGCTGCTCCTTCTGGGGTTGGTGGGAAATCTTTACTTTTTATTTTTTAAACATATTTTATTGATTTTTCACAGAGAGGAAGGGAGACGGGTAGAGTTAGAATCATCGATGAGACAGACATCGATGAGACAGACACCTCCTACTGGGAATGTGCCCACAACCAAGGTACATGCCCTCAACCAGAATCGAACCTGGGACCCTTCAGTCCGCAGGCCGACGCTCCATCCACTGAGCCAAACTGGTCTCAGCAAATATATTTTATTGACTTTGGTGGGAAACCTTTAAATGAAAACCAACCAATATCTGCAGAGCAGCCAGGTGCTCATGGCACTCTGAGCCACTCAAGGAAACATGCGATGCCTTTTGTTTGAACAGCGTGAAACAGCTTAGCGAGCACTCCAACATACTGAGTCTCCTGTCAGCCGTGACAGCCATGAAAGGCAGCAGGGCAGGCCTGGTTACAGAACAGGAACCTGCCTGAGAGAGACCATGCCAACAGGTGTGGCCGAGCAGGGCTGGAAGCCAGGGCAGCCGGCGACCCGTCTACGGGCCTCCTTCATGCTCACTCTATCCCTATTGTCCCCGGTCCCTTCCAGAGAGCAGCCGGGGACTGGATAGGGCCCATTCCCCAGGTGGAAGGAACTGGTCATTGGAGAAGAGAAAGCATCCGGAGGGGCTAAGTGCGTGCTGCAGTTATGGGCACTGGGGTCACCCTCCTGGGTCCAGGCGTGGCTTTGCCCTAAGCTCTAGGAATGAGGCAGTTCTTGACCTGGCTGAGCCTCAGTCTCTGCACCTGTAAAGGGGGATGAGCTGTGGCTGAGGGCTGTCATGAATCTGGGGGGAAGGGAGGGCTTTGGGGGCTGTCTTGGATGGCAGAGCACCGTGGAGGTGACCCTCGGTGATTCTGAAAGCCTTGCTCTCCAGGAAGTGGTCTGCCATGCTGTGAGGAAGCCCAACTAGCCACATAGCGAGGCCACACAGAGAGGTCCCGAGACCACAGGAAGAGAGAACCATGTTTGCCTAGCCCAGTGGTCGGCAAATCATGTCTCGAGAGCCAGATGCGGCTCTTTGGCCCCTTGAGTGTGGCTCTTCCACAATAGATCACAGCCTGGGCGAGTCTGTTTTGAAGAAGTGGCATGAGAAGAAGTTTAAGTTTAAAAAATGTGGCTCTCCAAAAAAATGCCAATCCTTGTCCTGTTGATATTTGGCTCTGTGGACAAATGAGTTTGCCAACCACTGAGATAGTCTCTAGCTGCTTCAGCCCCAGGCTGTTCCAGCACCAGCCATTGTCATGATGGCAACGGTGTGACAGACTGGAAGCCAGGACCACCCAGCCAGGCCCTCCTCCAATTCCTCACTCATAGAAACCGGTGGTTGCTGTTTGAGGTCACTAAGTTTGGGGCTCATTCACTGTACAGCAATAGGTAACTGGAACAGAGTTGGTTGTGAGGGGGGGGTGGGGTTAGTGGGTTACATGGTGCTTCTTTTCCCCACTCCCCTGAGAAAAGATATTGTCACCTGGAATCCTGGAGTGTGACCGTATTTGCCATTGGGGCTTCTGCAGATGTCATTAGGATAAGGGTTTTGAGCCAAAACTGGTGTGGCTCAGTGGATAGAGCGTCGGCCTGCGGACTGAAAGGTCCCAGGTTCGATTCCGGTCAAGGGCATGTATCTTGGTTGTGGGCACATCTCCAGTGTGGAAGGTGTAGGAGGCAGCTGATTGATGTCTCTCTTTCGTCAATGATTCTAACTATCTCTCTCCCTTCCTCTCTGTAAAAAAATCAATAAAATATGTATTTTTTTTTAAAAAAAGATAAGGGTTTTAAGAGGCAATCACCTTGGATTAAGGTGGGCCCCACATCCGATGACAAGTGTCCTTCTGAGAGACAGGAAAGACACAGGCACAGAGAAAAGTGCCACGCCAAGTCGCAGGCAGAGATGGAGTGATAGGAGGTGGCAAGCCCAGGAATGCCCGGGGCTGCCAGAAGCTATAAAAAGCAAGGAAGGATTCTCCCCTTGACCTCTGAGGGAGCGTGACCTGCCGACACTGTGACTTTGGACTTCCAGCCTCCAGGACTGGGAGAGAATCCCGGCCAGGGCTGGAGGGTCTGCTTCCTAAATGGTGCCTCAGATGGAGCAGGTGGTTGGCTGGAGACTCGGTTCCCCATCCTGTGGACTCTCCACAGGCCATTGGAGTGGCCTCGGGGGACGTGGTTGTGGGTTTTCCCCTTTCTCGGCACCCCCTCCCCCACTTTGTGGTGCAGTAGCGCTAGCACATGGCAACGGCATGCTTCCATCTCTTCTCTGGCATGGTCTGCTCCCTGTTAGTGGCTCTGTGACCCCCTGTGATGGCCAGTCCCCAGGGTGGCCTCTACGATCCCACCTCCTGGAGTCCCCTTCATGAACCTGGCTGACCTGTCACCAACCAGAGAGCGTGGAAATAACCGCATGTGCCGTCCGTGGCTTAGTCACCGTGTTCCAGTTCTGTCCTCTCTCTGAACACACTTCCATGGGAAAACCCACAACCATGTCCCGAGGCCACTCCAAAGGCCCGTGGAGAGTCCACAGGGTGAGGAACCGAGGCCTCCAGCCAACAGCCCGCTCCCTCTGAGGCACCATCGAGGAAGCAGGCCCTCCAGCCCTCGCCCGGCCTTCGGAGGACCCCAGCCCTGGCCGCCGTCATGGCTGCAGCCTCCTGACAGACTCCACGCCAGCATCCCAAGCTCATCCCCTCCCTGATCCCTGACCCCTATAGTTTCTGGGTGTCATCATGTTGGCTGCTTCGTACCTCGAAAGGGCGTGGTAATTTGTTACACAGCATTAGCTAGCTGATACACCTTTTCCTATCCCGACAGAGGCCCCATAGTTAAAAGTGCAAGGGCTGGGGTCAGCTATCCCTTACCAGCTAATGACCTTGAACACGTTACTTCAGTCTCTCTGAGTTCCCTCGTTTATCCTTATTTATTTAAGGATCGCTCCGTCCACCTTATAGACTATTGGGAGGAGCGAAGGAGCTAATACAGTGGTACCTCAAGATACGAGTGCCCTAACATATGAGATTTTTTGAGATATGAGCTGTCGAGCGAGCGATTTTTGCTTTGAAATATGAGCAACATTTGAGATAGGAGTCATGGTGCGGATCGGCCGGCTGCACACGACCCACCAGCTTACCACGACTCGAGCGTCTCATAGTTTCCCACACCTCAAGGTTACGGAACGAATTAAACTCGTATCTCAAGGTACCACTGTACAGAACATATACAGTCCCTGGCTCGTAGCAACCACTTGTGATTATTAGATGGGAGAGAAAACAGCTGGAGAGCAGTGAGGAGAGGTCCCCTTGGGTACACCCCTCTCCCACCTACACCTCTCTCCCACCTCTACCCCACCCCTCCCACCTCTACCCACCCCCCTCTTCCCCATTGGTTGACTCCTGTATGTGTGCTGACCAGAGGTTGAACCTGCCGGGAGCCTTGGGCTACAGGACGGGGCTCTAACCAGCTCGCTCAGGGCTTTACCTTTGAATGAGCAGTAACACCCCGAATGGAAATCGCAGGCGGAGAACGCCCAGGTGTGCCAGTCCCTTTCTGCGGGGCCTCGGGGCCAGGTGCAGCCTGGTGACACATCCAGGCGGCTCCTGGGTGTGGTGGTTCCTAAGCCGGCACCGAAAGCGGCAGAATGCGTCACCCCCACACGGCCTCTGCCCGGAGGAGCCCTGAGAACATCCCGGCTCCCCCTGTGTCTCCAGGGGTGGGGTCCCCCTCTCTGAACCAGGAAGCAGAAGATGTTCTAAAATTCATGCGAGTCCTGGGAGAAGGCTCTGACCTACATCTGCCCAGCACAACCTCCTCTTTTTTTTCTTTTTTTTAAAATATATTTTATTGATATTTTACGGAGAGGAAGGGAGAGG
>PVJN01049417.1:0-15227 GCA_004026805.1 Lasiurus borealis
CCCCTGGCAAATGCTGGAACTGCCTTGATGAAATGCTGTGCATGCACACACAACACCCAAGGTACTGGTCATCGCCAGCTGTGACGTTTGTAGCCAGCAATGCCTATCAAGGACTTAAATGTACAAGATCACAAATCAACACTCATGTTCAATGGACTCAGGAATGACATCTCCAGAAACTACCCGCCAAACATCTGGTACCGACAGCAGTACCTGAAACAACTGGACAGTGTCTTCTAACGGGATTTTTTAAAAGTTAACATGTAAGATCCAGAAACTGAACAGGTGTGACAGGGATATTAATTCTGAATCACAGAGAGCATACAAATGGAACAACTCCACCGCGAAGAGCAACCCTTGAGGTATGTTTTAAACTGCAGCGTCAGGGGATCTGGGAAAACGGGCCTGCTGAAGCTGCTGGTGGGAGTTAAGTGAGTACAGCGCTTCTGCAGAAGATTTGGCAATGAACAGCTTCTGCCTTAAGAAAGAATGCACGCCCTTTGACCCAGAAATTCCACTTCTAAAAGTTTAAGCAGAGGAAATCGCTATGGTGCGCACACGGACTTCGCTAGAAGGATGTACAGGCACTGTTTACATCACAAAGCTGGAAACAACCTACACGATCAATAATATCCACTGTCACGCAAAGATGTTCCTAACATTGTCAACCGAAAAAAAAAAGGCAAATGTAAACATTATCATAGCACAAGCTCCTCTTTGTTAAAATGGAAGGGTGGGTGTTTGTGTGTGTCTGTACACAGAGAAAAGGACTTTAAAAAGAGACACGCCAGTGTTAACTCTGGTTGCGAAGAAAGGCACTGTAGAACTGCAGATTTATTTTTTGTTTACCCCTTTTTTTTCTGAGGGGAGAAGGGAGGAGAATTAACGTAGGTAGACTTATTTGCCAAAAAGAAAAAGAAAAAAGATTTTGTTTTGAGAAACAAAAAAAAATGAAAAGAAACTTGCGCACAGTGTGATTTAATTAGGTACGCAAATGGCTTGGGAATTTTGGTGGTCTCAATCCTAAAAGACAAATAAATTAAAAATCCAACGGATTTATTCTTTTCTTTTAATCTCTAAAATAGATTACTACCCTTCCTTTGAGACAACTCTGGGAGAAATGACCCACAGACTTGAGTGCAAAACAGGATGTAAAATACGCAAACATCTCCCCAGAGATCCTCTCTGGTGCCCAAGGAGTCTGTGCTGCAGGCCCCCGCTACAGGAGTGGGCAATGCCCAGTGACGGCAAGGACCAAAAACTGTGTCAATATCCCAGAGGTCCCAATAAAGGGAGACCACCTCAGGACCTGACAGTATTTCTCTATCCCATCTCTCTATGAGAAATTTCCTAATTCATCTGACTGCGCATTCATCCATGAAGGGGTAGGGAAGAAGGTGATGTATTTATGGCAGGCGTCCCAAGCAACATGACTGCAAATTCAATTTGAAAAATATAATGCTTATTAGGTTTGTGGGGAGATTTTGGAGAGCACTGGAGGGAGTGGGGAGGACCCAGATCAAACAGCTATGCTTGGGTCTCCTGCACCGGGCGACCCAAGTCACGCCTGGACTGACCTCCTCAGTGAATAAGGAAAAACAACCCTTTGGAGGTAACTTGAGGGTGAGCTCACACCAGTAGGATTTCTCTGTATCATCATGACCCCTGATTTACAACCACAGAAATCAGAGCGATGTTTAGGTTGATGAAAGGCCTTTGGGGTGTTTTGAAAGGGAGAGGAAGAGACAGTTAATCGTTAAAACTTCTCCAAGTGTATTTGCCAAAACCAGAAACAACTAATATTCCCAGCCCCACAAGCGCGTTTGAAGCTTTGCTCCCTCCCCGCTGACTTTGTTTTCTGTTTTGAAGAGAGAGGAGTCAGTGCGTTGGGTGCACTATGACCAAATGGCAACAGATGCGGGTCTCGCAAAGGGCAAGATGCTTCCCTTTGATCTAAGAACACGAAGAGAATGGACAAACATTTCTGACCAGGACATTTTCACTGGGATTCAAGGTTTACCAGTAGTTGCACGAATGCGAAGAGCTATAGGCAAAAGCTGCTCTTCCACCCAATAAAACCAGACGCACTCCATTCCTAAACCCATCAAAACCCACAAACAAACCTACAGACAACGGGACATTTGGGAATGCTGGGAAGGCTGAGGCAGAATCGATGATCAATGCAAACCATTTTCGTGCCATATATTGCAGTTCTAAGCCGCCTAATGTTGGGCTTATCACTCGTGTTTTATTTTCTCTATAAAAATTCAAGTGGTGTTACATAGATGACAACTGGGAAACAACCGATACCCTAAATGAAAACCATATGCCCAATGTACACTGTCTACACTAGTAAGCCTCCAAACAAATCTTCATCGATGTCTATTTCAACATCTGTAAATTAATGACACAACAGTAACCTTTCTCAAAAGTTTATGTGGCATGAAAATGAAAAAAATCTACCAACACATCGGACACTGGAATTTTTCAATGAGAATAATGTTTCCCTGGACACCCTGGAATTATCAACGATCACATCTCTTTTAAACAATAAGGCATATTTCAAGTCCAGCCTTCCAGGACATTTAATGCGCACGCCGGGATCTGAGCATCGGCTTTACTCTCGCTCTGCTCAGGAACTGGTGCTGGGAAGTAAGTAAACCCACTTCTTTACCCCCAACACACAACATCCCACCGACACATCAGCCCACCTTCCTAAAATGGTAGTTACAATGTAAAGCCTAAAAACAGTGGTGTAATCATGTGTTTTCTTTGAGAAGATGCTTGTCTTTTCAAGTGTTATGAAAACGTAGGTAAACCACACAAAACCATTCTCAACAAACTGTGTATTTCTAATTATTAGTGGGAAGATTTATATTCCTGGAGGAGGGGGGAGGGGAAAGGGGAGAGGAATGGTGTGCCCAGAAGAGCTGTTCTTTGGAGCAAGTCAGCAAGAACTTGTAAAGGCAAAGTAACTTCCTAAGACAACTACTTCCCTGGCAATACAGTACACGCAAACTCAGGATCCTGCTGTACAGAGACGGATACAGAGACCAGGCGCCTCCCAGTGAGGACAGGAAGTTATCCCTAAATTGGGGCGAGGCCTGGCAGTTCCTAGTTCATCTGGGCCAGCTATCCCACGTGGTTATGAACACCTCCTGCCCCCGCCCCCGCCCCCCAGAGTTAGGAGAGGAGGAAGAGGAGGCAGAAGTCACTCCTCCTATCCAGGTTGTCTATTGAGATTTAGAAAAATAAAGACAGTAGTTAACACAGTTTTTCAAATCTTTGATTTACTTATAGGATATTTATTAGCAAATCACAATGCCCCATTTTTTTTCCTTATGGAGAAACAGACCATACAAAATCTCCTCCTCCCTCCATTCCCTATCTCTGCGTTTTGCTGGTGATGGGTTGGTTTTTCAAGCGAAATCTGAAAGCCAGGGTTAAAGCTAAATGGGTATAACTCTGCCCAACCTGGCTCCTCCTTGCCTTTTTGGGGTTAACACCCTCCTGAAGAACTTCCCGGTGCTCCAGGGTGGTACCGCCTGGCCCTTGGGCCCTTGGGAGAAAAGGCAGGGAAGGAATCTCCCCCCCATCAGCATGGCTAAAGCAGAGATTAATCTCCCAGCTCTGGTTCTCTGCATAATCCTCCCCAAAACACAAAGATGCAGGATGGGACTTCAGGAATCCCTTTGTTTAGCGGCGGTCATTTCCGGCCCTCAGTGCACACCCAGAAACTCCTACCCATTTCTCAAGGAGAGGCACTGACTTAGTGAAAAAAACACAAAACGAAGTTCAGGCTTCACACCGCTTTCCTCCAAACAGCCTCTCCCTCCGCCCAGGGGGATGCGGGCGGTGGGCTCAGAATCACCTCGGGGAATGGGAAGAGGGATACGTGGGGAATGGGAAGAGGGATACGTGGGCAACAGGAGTGAAGTTACAGTTCTTGTCACGCACAGCAGGCCTGGTCTGTCCCATCCCTACACTTTAGTTTAGGAAATAGAGGCTTCGCTGACTTGTCAAAGATAAAACAGCTGAAATGACTTGTCCTGAGTCCCTGGGGAGAGGAGAGAGAATCGCAAGAAAATAATTTAAAAAACGAATGAAGAGTACTGATGATTTGGTCAAGAACTAACTAATGTGAGGGTTTGTGTGCCACTGGTTCTAACACTCTCAGACAATGGGTGACCGTGAGGTTTAAAAAGTTCGCTCAAGGTCATACATTGACATGAATGCCACAAATGAGGCTTATCCAATGGTCTATGTTTCCATGAGTCTGAGGACCAAAGGAACAGACTTAATTTCCTTCATCCTGAAACGTCATCGGTTCTGCTTCACAACGAATACCATCCGCTCCGGGCCTGCGCGGTGAGTGTGAACCGTGCCTGGGAGGTGCCTCCAGAAAGGCTCACAAAACCCACAGGAGACGCTCCCTCCGGCTACCCGTACAGGTGCTTGAGGCTGGATTTGTCCAGCCGAAGCCTGCTTTATCCTGAGCCACCTGCCTTTCTGCTTTGTAGGCAGAGGGAGGGAGGAAAACCACTGCCGAGCTTGAGGCTGGGCTAACTCATAGGGCAGCGTGTGGTAAGTCTATCTCCAAATCAGTTCCACCTGGGTTACTAACATTAACCCCTCGCAGCCCGGCAGCCAGTCACCTCCGTGAAACAGGAACCGAAGTCACCTGGCCTACTTGTACTCACCACCCCGTTCCGGGTCCACATCTCACTCCTGGCTCCCTGAGATTATGTACTAGGTCTCCATTCTAACTGGGCAAAGGGAAGGAAGATTCCTTGATGTGTAAAAAAAAAAAAAAAAACTTTGCATAACTCCTAAGCAACCAACCCCCTTCCTCCACAAGGGATCTATTACTTACACTCCCAAGTTTCTGGTCTAAAAGCTGAGATAATTATCCTTTCTGATGTAATTAAGGGGAGATGGGGCTCCAGAAATGATCACCTTGAAGGCAGTATTAATTAAAATTTAATCTAAAAACTGCTGGGAAAAAAAAGGTTTATGATGCTGTGGTATATTGTACAGGCTTGAGTTTGACAGGTTGGTTTGTATTCTAGTTATTTTTTAAAAAAAGTTCTCGAGCAGTTTCAGGTATTGGAGGTTAAAGGGCCTTAAAGACAGAGGTCCCTTCGGCCCCGGAGTCACATTCCAGAAGTGTAAGACAAACAAGTGCACAGGTAATGTCAGTGACTGAGAAGTACTGTCCGGAAACAAGGAAGAGGAAGGATGTCAGAGTGGTTTGGAAAGTGGGACTACTTGAAATTTGGGGGTCAAAGGTCTCTCTGGGGAACATCTGATCTGAGATCCGAATGAATGACAAGGAAGGGCTTCCCCTGTAAACATTGGGTGTCGGGTGGAATGGCGAGCACAAAGGCCCTGAGGCAGGAACAAGTCTGGCCAGTTGGAGGGACCTCCACCAGGGCCGAGCAGCCGAAGCATAATGAAGGCGTCTGTGATTCCTGGCGGATGAGGTCAGAGACCAGCAGGGCCCGGTCACATGCAGCCCTGGAGAAATTTTAAGCTTCTATCCACCAGCTGCAAAAACCTTAGACAAATGACTTATCTCAGAGCCTCCGTGTTCCTACCCCTAAACGTGGGATGACAACACTTCGTGTGGTTTAAAGCACAGTGTTTGAAACAGAGGAGACACTCCTCAGCAGATGCTTCATGAATGAATGTGCAAAAAAAATAAAAATAAAAATCCACAGACGCTTTTCCCAACCTGATGGTATTTGGCTATGTGGCTGATCTTCAACTCTCCCTTCAACTAACTTTCTTACACATTAAGTGGGACTGAAAAGAACATCTGAGCAACAAAAAATCGTCTCGGCATTAGTGAGCTCTAACAGGTCTTCTGCTCGTTGATGGGAAAATGTTTCAAGATCCTGGCAGAGGAGGAACTGGGTTTGGAAAGGAGAGAGGGGAGAAGGCAGAGTAGGAACAGGACGATTCGGCCTAGCAGTGGCTGACGGGACTCAGGCCGCTCCTGGTTCTTTCTGCTGATTAGCCAGGCCCTGGGGGAGAAGCAATTAACCATGTTTTCAGTCCTCTGTCACCCAGCATCCCCGGGCAGGCACAGGACGGAAGAGAGTATGAGTGAGTGTGTGTGTGTGTGTGTGTGTGTGTGTGTGTGTCCGTGTCCCGGTCCGACCGTCCCTCCCCTCAACCCCAAAACACTTCCTGCTGGCTTAGAGGGATACTGTATTGAAAAACAGATGCCTCTTTGGAAACTCACACATTTTAAGTCCTGTAAATCACACATGCTGGGGAGAGTAATTACACTGTTGCAGCACTTCCCCTGCTAGCACAAAGGATATTCTGGTACTTCTGTAATAAGATAGCACTTTCTATGCAGTACTCTTCTCTCTTGAGGCCCCCAACTATCCATCCTCTAGGTGAGCACAGGAGAGATTTTCACAAAACTGGATCCTGGGGGTTCCAGGACAAACACTGTTTTTTAATCTTTGAGATTTCTCTTAGAATAATGTTGGCCACCTGCCGGCATACCTACCTGGTGACATAATTCAGGAAGAGCAAAAGGAATGTCATTTAAAAAATCAACTCGGGAGAAATAAAGGTTAATTCAAAGTAGAAACTGGCCTCCCACTTGTTTTCAAGGGCCGGTGAGAGGCACCCCGATTTTGAGACACCCAGGTTTCTCGCCCCTTTGTCAAATCCAAGGGGGCCGGGAGGATTGAGCAAGGCGGCTCCGGTTATTGCCCTTAGCATTTACATTTGTGTAACAATGCTGCATTACAGCCCGGAATTTTGAGCTCATCTTCCCGGTGTGATTGGCATTTACTACTGCAATTTCCTTTCTCCCCGCTCTTCTACATAATATACATCATAATGGTTACAGTGGAGGGAAAACCTCTGAGAAACAACATGCAGGCAGGCTGTGGTCTTCATTCCCAGGCTCTCGTTTTTTCTTTCTCCACCAGCAGACCCTCAGCCGAGAGCAGAAGAGGCGGCACACTGGAAATGTGGCCACAGAAGAGACGGCGCAGGTCTCTGGCCAAAGACTTGTTTCGCTGTTTCACCGTCTCCTCCCCCAAATGAAGTCAGGAAAGAACAAAGCAACTTGGGGGGATTTTCTTCTTAGAAATAACACTCAAGACTCTCCAAGCCGTCCGTCTACCTGTACTTTCCAAGCCCACCTACAAATGCTTCCATAGTTTGACCTTCCCTTCTAGGCACAGGATGTGTGTGTGTTGGGGAGGAGGGAGGGATGGGGAGAAAGTGTGAAAGCTTGGGAGTTAACTGCAAATTTTAGCGGAGAACCATTTCCATTGACTGTGGATGAAAGCAAAAAAAAAAAAAAATGTGTATGAGAAATACTATAGACACCTAGATTTTTCTAAGCTCCTCCCTATTCAGGCTTTCAAATGGATTCAGTATACCAAACACTACTAAGTGATAATCAGGCAGAATATATGTAACACATGTTTATATTTCTACATTGCAGAGTGCTTTAATTGTCCCCAAAGTTTGCCCTCTCTCCCCGAACACTTTTTTTTTGCATAGATAAAAACTTCAGTAAAATTTATTTCTCTTTGGTTTCCCAAGCTGATCCATCCATGACTGTGGGCAAGGGATTTCAATCATAAACAGTGGCTGCTTTTAACAGTTTACCATACAAGGTCATCATCACCAATCCTATCGACAAGGCTATTTTATAAGTAATGCATGTATAAAGCCACACGGGCTTCCTAGAAAACAAGAGTCCTGGCATCTCTCTCCAACTTTCTGGGCACTGGCACTCACATTGCCCACCGGTTCTTGAACTGTTCTGAAGAGCGCTTTTCAAAATCAAATCTTTCCATCTCCGAACCGACATCTTCATCACCCACCTGCCTCCTTTTCTGCCCCCGTCAGCCTCCCTGTTTTCTACTTCCGCAAAGACCGCCGCTATTTGAGCCAGGTGTCCACCCGGGAAAATCAAGAGGCTTCCCAGATGCAGCTCGTCTCTTCCGTGAGTCTGACAGTGGTTGAGGCCCCTGAACACCTCTGTGTCTCTGGTTCAACGGCCACTCCAAAACTCGCTGCACCCCCTTTTTCCCATTGGAACCTTCCAGAATGCCAGATGTCTACTACATAGCAGCCCAGATCCCATCAGAAGATAAAGTCTGACTCCCGGGAATGAAAGGCCAGCTCCTCCATCATCTCCCCTCTGAAGACTCCCAGACTCTCCCGCCGGCCTTGCTTGCCGTCTCCAAAAAGGGTCCTTTTTCGAGCCGCAGTTTGCCGACCACTGATACAGGCCAATCTTTCTCCCACTGTCTCAACCCTTTTTCCTCGTCTGACTAAATCTTAATGGAGACATAGCTCAACTGTCACCTCTTGACAAAGCTTTCCCTGACACAGCTCCCTCACCCTCTCCTCCTGGCAGTGTGCACTGCGTTCTGCTTTAGCCTGGTGCTTCATTACACCTGTCTGTTTGCCCAGGGCCACCACCCCTGGGAGGATGACCTCTCAGAGGCCTTGGCACCCCCAGAGTCTGCACATCACCCCCGTTACTCCCCTCTCAGTGGCTCCCTATAAAATGAGGTTCAGCATCATGACAGCACCCACATCCACTTGTTGTGAGGATGAAACAATGTTCATACACATCAACTGCTTGGCCATTACTTGACACACAGTAAATATTCAAAAGTTAGCAACCATTTCATGGATGAGTGTATTAAGAGTCCTGAGAATTTCATAGGATCACATATTCCAGTATTTTCTTGTTTCTGCTATCATAAACATGGGCAACTGTATTCTGATAAATTCAAAGATCTATATTGGTTTCATATGCAGTCAAGCACTCCCCACCCCAAACACACACAATAAATACACTGATGTTGCTTAAAATAGTCTTCCAACATACATTAAAGAGTCATACCCAAGTTATCCCCAGACATCAAGTAAACTCATCCCAGTCAGGGATGGTATTCTGATACTGACACAGCACCGATTTAAATATCCGGTCCTGGTGCGTCCTGCATGGCCTGCAGCCACTGAGCCAAGCAGACACTTCTGCTCCAGCTATTATTGAGGTTCATTCCCCTCATTCCTGCCTAAGTTTTTTCTTTGACCAAAGCAAGGACCGTTCAAGAGGACCATTTGCATTCCCTTTCCCCGATCCCCAGGCAGACACTGAGGTGCCAAGTGAAACTGAACACAAACATTCCGAAGTGGCTGTCACACAGGGCAGGTTTGTTTGGGAACTCGGGGAGCTGTGCTCTTCCAGCGAGGCTTCGAGAAGCCCGTGTCCAGAGATCAAAGAGGGTTCCGCAGCAGAGACCAAGTTCTAGCGGAGAAAACCCAAATACACCTCGGAATGAGCGGGCCCACACGGGTGGTGGCTGTTGGATGGAGCAGGCATGCTCACCTGTGAACTCAAATGGAGGCTCTTTGTGGCAGGTGGAGGAAGTTAATTTCCCAGCTGATCCACCCATGATTGTGGGCAAAGGATTTCAATCATAAACAGTGGCTGCTTGTTAACAGTTTATCATACAAGGTCATCATCACTAATCCTATCTATAAGGCTATTTTATAAGTAATGCATGTATAAAGAAGTGTGTGTGTGTATGTGTGTGTGTGTGTGTGTAGCTTGCAACTGTGTGCGGTACTTTGCTGGTGCTGGGGTACTATCCATGAGTAGGTGTTGAGTGTTGGGAATACTGTGATAAGATGTCATTGATCTTTAAAAAAAAAACCCATGAAAGAAGGTAATGATTCAGGAGTTAAGTGAAGATAACAGAAAGCTAACCAGATAACTGGAATTCTGAAGAAAATCACCTCTTTGGGATTGAGTGATGGGATCCTGCAAAAATGAAGAAGACTGAAACTTGAAAGCAGTTCAGGCAAAATCAAGAGGGAAACAGTGGGTGAAACCAGTAGTTTGCAGAGTATGTTTAGGCAATTTTGTCAAGTTTGGATCTTACTGTGCGGAGAACAGCGCAGCGCTGAAGGCGTTGAGGCTGAGGGAGTCAGAGGACACTGCAATAGGGTGTAGGGGTGGATTGAGAAAACAGACGAGAACAAAGAGAGCTGCTCAAGACCACGAAAATAAGCCAGGATAAAAGGGTAAGTGAGAAACACTGTGAAGAAAGGCTAGGAGTATAGAATAAGTCCGATTCCTGCAGTCACCCTTGTGAACAAAACATAACCAGCCAATGGTTAATTTCCCAGCTGACACCTACAGATAGTGCAAAGAAATGTCATGACATCTACAAAGCAAAAGATGTTGTTTTTTGTTCATGTGTTCATTTTAGAAAATCCAGAAAGCACAGAAAAACATCAGAAAGCAAATAAATAAAAATGATCTATAATCCACCAACCTGGTCATGTTTATTAGTACTTGACATACGTATTTTTTAGTAAATATATTTTTATTGATTTTTTACAGAGATGAAGGGAGAGTGGATAGAGTTAGAAACATCGATGAGAGACAGACATCGATTAACCGCCTCCTGCACGCCCCCTACTGGGGATGTGCCCGAAACCAAGGTACATGCCCTTGACCGGAATCGAACCTGGGACCTTTCAGTCCGCAGACTGACGCTCTATCCACTGAGCCAAACCAGTTTTGGCGACATATGTATTTTTTAAAGGACTGGCATCATATGGTATAGACATTAAAAATCTTTTCTCTTCATTTAATGTTATAACATTGAGGATTATCCCCTCATTTAAAATGTAGTCAGAAGCAGGAAGAGACAAAATCAGTCTCCCAGGCAGCCTTCAGAAGGCACTGTGGCAATGTGGACACATTGCTTCTAAAATTTCTGACCTCCAGAACTGAGAGGAAATACATTTCTGTCGGTTTAAGTCTCCAAAATATGCATTCCACCCCCCCCCCCCATTCCAACAACTGATCACTTTTGTCCTAGCCAAATTATCTCTCCCATAAACAAATGCCACTGGAAACAAGAAAACCTGTACGTGAACATGAGGGTCTATCAGGGGAAAACCACCGCTGGGAAAATAACAAAAGCGCATGCCGTGCTGGCAGTGCGTCTTGCAGCATCATTTTACTCTGAAGTCACCACATTTCCATCCAACACACTTGTCACCAAATCTGTCCTATGACTGATGGATTAGATTTGATTTGGAATAACAGAAACTCCAGATTGGTTTAATTGTATAAAACCATTCTATACTTTGCCCAAGTCATAATACAGATGAATCTTAACACTCAATGAAAGCCTGAGGTTGCCACACCAAATTGACATGGTACCCTTCCTCTGTGCCAATTGCAAGAAACAGTTTTCTTCATGACCCTGATGTTTTGGCAAAATTATTAACCCCTTTAAAAGAAGGAATGTGAGGTAAAGATTTGTATTAACTTCTGAAAAACTGGCTTTACTACATGATTTCTGCCCAACATCTGCCAAGCACTTTTCTGATCAATATCCCAACAATGCCATGTTCTTTGCTTTTTTAGGTTTAAGTACAAGAAAATTCAGTCAATAAAATTTAGGGAGAAATTACTCTTAACACCAGCACCTCAAAAATAAAAATAAATTATATATTTAGCTTATTTCCCAAAAAGAAATTTCTATTTTGAAAATTCAGTGACCAAAAAGACATTATTTCTATTAGATTTTTTAAAAAGCTCAAATTTAAAACAAATTATAAATAAATTTAAGTCATTACTTATCTATTAATAAAGTCTGATTAAGTGTAAACTACCAAAAGTGTTTCAGAGAATATTGCCTAGTCCAAAATTAGAGACAAATTCTAGGAATTATTCTGTTAACTGCATAATGATGTAAGAAATAATCTAATATTCTATACATAAGTCTTATAACTCTCAGATTTGACAAGCCGGTTTTCCTTGATAGGTTCAACTTGCATAGCAATACACGTGTATAGCCAGATGTGTTATCTCTTTCACAGTTGGCTAGCCAAATCTTAAAATTATTTTCTCAAATTTTTTAAATATCATCCAAATCACAAGTCTATGTCCTGCCCAAGTTCTAAAAAAACTTCCAAACTTAAAAAGCTGCAAAAAATTCCCCTAAATCCTAGACTGCTCAATCTATACAGTTGTAACCCAGTAAGTGTTTTTGCATCAGTTATTTCAGTGTAAGCTCTAGAAGCTGGGATAAAATGTCCAGGAAGAAAAAAGGAACTTATTTTTAAAATAGGGAAAAAGTTACTTAAATCCTATAATGTGGCTCAGAGAGGGTAAATTACCCTGATGATCTATGCAACAAACTATTTTCTCTTGATGATTGGACTCTTTTCCCCCTCAGTTCAATCACTACAACAAGGCACATTTTTTCCTCTCTTGCCACTATGTGCATATACATTTTGTTTGTGCTGTTTACTGGAGCCCTCAGCTAAGACTTCAAATGGGTTTGAGGACAAATTGCTGATCGCTGGGTGGGCGGGAAAAGGATCCAGTGTGGTGGTTTTGTATAATGCTGAGCACATTAATGGGACTCACTAAAAACCATATTTATTTTACTTGTGGCTTTCAGGGTTAGACAAAAGAGGTTAGGAGTTTTTCCAAATCAAAACATAAACCCAAACCAGGGAATTAGGGCAAAATTACCTGGAGCATTCAGGTCACTTACTCACTTTTCCTGAAATTTTAACATTATAAACCCTCTCTCTTCACCTCTCGTACAACTTGGGTTCTGTAATCTTCCTAACTGCCCTCTTATTTTTAAAATAACAACTACCTTGCTAAGACTACGGACACTTCCTTGAGCCACATGCCATTCCCATCTGAAAAGGAACAGTCAGGGCCAACAGGACAGATAAAAGGCAGTGGCTGTACTGAGATCACCTGTGATTCAAATTGGATACAACCTCTCAGGTACAATACCTCAAAAACTGTCAGCTGTTAGATTGGAAGGCCAAGCAGAAAAATTTGACTTTTCTCTAATTTTATCAAGTTAAGTAGGTTATGATGGAGAATATGCAACCCTCTTTTGCTACCCATACCAAAAAAGAAAAAAAAATTTGGTTTGCCTGATATAACTATCTCCCATTTACAAGTTTTCTCAATTGGATGCACACACAAAAAGATGGTTTCATACAATATAGCTCCACCCTTAGAAGTAAACAAGACTGCCAACCTAATTGAAATAGAAGTGTTTCTGAAAGCAAATATTACAGCGATGTGTTGGGTGAATGAGTTACATGTCACAATTCTAAAAAAAAAAAAAGGCAAACCTGTCATTGTTTCTTAAATTTTACTTCAAAAGTAGGGAAAATAAATAGCAAAGCAACCCAGTTAAGGTCCAAGAAAAAGTGGAACTTGAAAATGTGAATCTTCATCTCTTTGAAAAAAAAAATGTCTATACTACTGCTTCACTCGTAGTTAAAAACAAGAATGGAAAAACAACACTTTTCAAATTAAGTTTATAACCAAATAGGCCATTTCCTCCAGGGAGAAGGCAAGTTTTGGCTTGCAGCAACTCACTCAGGTCACACTACCATACCAGTCTGCATACTCTCGGGTCTCTCCTCTGTCTTCCCCATTCAAATATGTCCCATTTTACCAGTGGACCATGTGCTGATGGCTGACGGGTGTTTACTAAATAAATCCTCCACAAAGTTTGACTTCACTATCAGAATGTTAAGATTACACGCCACACGGTATCTCAGCAATTATCTCAACACCCTGAAGACTGGGGAAGTTGAGAATCTGTTCCTGTTTAACCTTATCTATCCTGGATGAATACCTGGAAGAATGCCTTAGAGGTCATACTTAGTTGCATACCTGCTTGCATCTACACGCGCTCTCAAGTTCCTTTCAGGATGTTTTAGAACTTAAGAGGTGCTACCCTATTGGGCTCTTAAAAAAGTGAGGCGAAACAGACTGCTTCTCGGACCCCCGAGCCTGTACCTGCAGGAGCAGGAGCACCCAACAGGGTGGTAGCACGCTCCGCGGCCACAGTTCTGAAACCCGTGTCCCCGAGTTCCCTCCCGCCCTTCCCGAGCCGTGTTTCTATCGCAGGAGCGCTGCGCAGCTGCAGCCTTTTAGTGGTTATGGGGGACCCACCGCTAGAAACTGAGGCTCCGACGTCCCAGTCCCATTAAAACAGCCCCGATGATGACCACGGGGCGAAGTGTGAAGTTTGAAGCTTCCCCCCCACCTACCCACCCACCCACCCCCCTACTCCTGGGCACCGCGTCGCCCTAAAATTTGCAAAACCTCCTCCTCCTCCTCACCCAGGTTCGGGGTCTTTGACTCATCAGAGAAGAATGTGGCTCAGGAGTTACCTATTAATCCCAAATGCCTCCGCGGGAAAGACGTTTCTCCCAGAACTTGCAACGCTGCGAGGAGAGGGGGGTGGGGGGTGGCAGGGCACGGGAGGTGTCTTTTCAAGACGAACTTTCCCCAGTTCTTCCTCGGACCGCACACGCACAGACACCCCCCTGCACCGCACACCCCGCCTCTGCCCGCGCGCCGGGCGCCGGGACCGGGTCCTGACCCCGCGGGTCCCCGGGAACCTGAGGTCACGCCGGAGTCGGTTTTCGATTCCGCTTCCCACATCGCGGGGGGAAACAAAGCTGCGCCTTATTACGCTTCCACCGAGTCTCCGAAAAGTCCTCCGAGTTACGCAACCGCAGGCACGCACCCACCAAAACACGCGCTCCCCGGGGGTACACGCTCCCGGGGCCCTGCCCGCCCCCCGCGCCCGCCCGCCCGCCGCTCCCGCACACTCGGGGGGAAGCCCGCGCGTCCCCGGCCGGTCGCCCCGCGTACCTCCTCCTCCTGCAGGCTGGCCTCGCTCGCGGTGCTGTTCTCCTTCTCGGCTTTGACGCCGTTGTTCATCTTCCCGGTGCCGGCTCGCCGGGCAGCGCTGGCGCGGGGCTGGGCGAGGGCGAGCTCGCCCGCTCTTCCCTTCCCCGGCGCGGCGGGCGGCGGGCGGGCTGTGCCGGGGCAGCGGCGGCGGCTCGGGCTCCCGGGAGCGGGCGGCGGGCGGGCGGCGGGCGGGCGGGCGACTCAGGAAGTGCGAGGGAGGCTCCGGGCGGCGGGGCGAGGCGCCGGCGGACCGAGGAGGGACCGGGACAACCGGGACCCGGGCGGGAGACCCTGGAGGGCGAGGGCGGGCGCGCGGGGAGGAAGGAAGAAAGGATGGGGCGAGGACGCGCGCTCCTGGAGGGACCCCGGAGAGTTGGGGAGGTGGCCGGGGAGGGGCCGGGGGCGGCGGCAGCCCTAGCCCAGCAGCTCCGGAGAGGGGGGGCGAGGGCGCCCGGATAGGAGG
>PVJN01049418.1:0-15226 GCA_004026805.1 Lasiurus borealis
GATCAGCTACTTGCTGCATGCATGTGGGACTGAGCCCACAACCCAGGCATATGCCCTGACTGGAAATCTTAATGACCTTCTGGTTCATAGTCGATGCTCAACCACTGAGCCATGATGGGCTACTACTCTTGATTTTTAAAAATGTGACTGTGCCATTGACTGTCCCAGGATGCTGTTGCTATAAAGCTGAACATTTTTTTCCCCTGGACAGTGTGGCTTGGTTGTTTGGAACATCATGCCTTACAAAAGGTCGTGGATTTAATTACTCAGGGCTCATACCCAGGTTGTGGGTTCCATCCTTGATGTGGTACATACAGGAGGCAACTTGTCGCTTTTCTCATCTTTCTCTGTCTTTCTCTCCTCTTTCCATCTCTTCTCGCTCTAAAATCAATAAAAACATATCCTCAGATGTGGTAGAAACAAAAATCTTTTAAATAAAACAACATTTGTGAACAGAGTATGTTGTGTGTAGTTCCAGGTATGGTGCCCATGTGACTGACCGAAATAATATTTTAGCTATTTTTAAAAACAACAGTGCCTGATTGGTGGTATTGCTCTTATATCAATTAGAGGCAGAGCTGTTTCATGCCCAAAGCACATAAAATGATAATTGCTAGGTGTTGGAGGGGAGAAGATCAGAAACACTTGTCTCATAATAAGTAGATTATTAGTATTAACTAAGGCTTAAAAGGGGGTGTAGTTTTAAAGTTTGTGGAGATCTGATTAGTAACTTCCAGATAACAGTAAGTAGGTAGTTCTAGCACAACTCTATTAGGAGTGAACATGGCACCTAATAGTTTTTGTGACAATTGTGCGATAGGACATGGGTATATGTCATAGTAAAACTGAGTACTATGAGAATAATAAGTGGGTCACTATTGGCTTCCAGAAAATTGGGTAGGGGTCTAGTATGGTAATATTGGAATTAATTTCAGAGGACAGTTACTGTGAATCATGTATTCTCAGGAGCCAGAATATATTCAAATCCTAAGTCTCTGCCATTTAACTGTAAATGTGGTCTTAGATGCATTTAACGGGCCTGTTTCTCACCTGAAAAGCGAGTTTTAATAATAGTGCATATAAGTTGTTGGGGGAAAAAAAACACGAGAAACACTTAAAACGGGGCCTGGCACAGTTGTAGCTAATAATATATATATATATATATATATATATATATATATATATACCTTTTTTCCAAGTGCACTGTAAATACTTTTTTTTTCTTTTTATTAATTTTTATTAATTTTTTATACATATCTCCCCATTGCCCCCCCTCCCTCCCAGGCATACCCCAACCCCCCAGAGTCTGTGGTCATTGGTTATGCTTATATGCATGCATACAAGTCCTTTGATCACTTATTTACCTCACCTAACTTTAATCTTTCTGGTGTAATTTCACAGTCTGTTTGATGCTTTATGATTTTTGTCCCCCTGAGAATTATCAGTCTACTCCCTTTCTGTGCTCCTGATTCTATTATATTCACGTTTATTCTGTTGATCAAATTTTTAATGCACTTAATTTTTAGATTCACTTGTTGATAGATATGTATTTGTTGTTCATAATTTATGGCTTTTACCTTTTTCTTCTTACTCTTCTAAAAAAGTACCTTTCAGCATTTCATATAATACTGATTTGGAGTTGATGAACTCCTTTAGCTTTTTCTTCTCTGTGAAGCTCTTTATCTGCCCTTCAATTCTGAATGATAGCTTTGCTAGATAGAGTATTCTTGGTTGTAGGTTCTTGCTATTCATCACATTGAATATTTCTTGCCACTCCCGTCTGGCCTGCATCGTTTCTGTTGAGAAATCAGCTGACAGTCGTATGGGTGCTCCCCTGTAGGTGATGAACTGTTTTTCTCTTGCTGCTTTTAATATTCTCTCTTTGTCTTTTGCTCTTGGTATTTTAATTATGATGTGTCTTGGTGTGGTGCTCTTTGGATTCCTTTTATATGGGGTTCTGTGTGCTTCCTGGACTTGTAAGTCTATTTCTTTTACCAGATGTGGGAAGTTTTCAGTCATTATTTCTTTAAGTAGATTTTCAGTATCTTGCTCTCTCTCTTCTTCGGGCACCCCCACAATTCTGATGTTGGTACGCTTGAAGCTGTCCCAGAGGCTCCTTACATTATCTTCTCATTTTTGGATTCTTTTCTCTTCTTGCTTTTCCAGTTGAATGTTTTCTGCTTCTTTATATTTCAAATTTTTGACTTGATTCTTGCCATCCTCTAGTCTGCTGTTAGGACTCTGTATAATATTTTTTATTTCAGTCTGTGTCTCTAGTATATCCTTTTTCATCTCCTCTTTGGTCTCACTAAATTTATCCAACTTTTCTAGCATATTCTTGAAAAACCTTATAAGCGTGGTTTTGAACTCTATATCCAGTCGGTTTTTTTTCCCTCCATTTCTTTTGTTTGTGATCCCTTCCCTTGTCTCAGCATTTTCACTATGTCGGGGAAACTTCTTTGTTGAATTCAGCTTTATGATACCAGACTTGCAAAACCGAAGAAGCCTCTGTTGAGCTTGGGATGGGTGGAATCTCAGGGCTTAAGGGACCGCCTTGCCTTCCAGTCGGCCCCGCCCTTCACAGCCCCTGAGTCTGACGTGACTGGGTAATCACTGAAGCGGTCCTTGTGCCCGAGTGCCCTCAGTGCCTCTACACCGCTGCTCCTCCAGCTCCCCTGCGCACCAGGACCACACGAGACTAGGTCCCCAAGGTTTCGCCCAAAACAGGGGCTTAGTGGAGTCAGAAGTGTCACAGTTGGGAGGGTCTGTCTCCTGCCCACTCTCAAAAGCCAGCGGCACAATCAGCAATCTGTCCTGTGCGCAGTGCCGAGCGCGCCACCAGGCCTTTGATCTTTTGTGATTCCCCTAAATTTCCGTGCACCTCTCCCTTTTCACAGTCCAAACTCCCCCCTTAATGAGTTTCGGCTGGATCTGGGGTTTAGTGTCATAGGATAAGGGGTTCAATGCCTTTGAGAGTCTCTGTCTCCCTCCCGTCAGAGAAAACCAGTGAGGCACACCGGCACCCGCTCTCTCCACAAGCACGTCTCTGTACCTCAGCTTTTCGCAGCTCCTCTGGGTCTCTGTGAGCCCCTCTCTTTCCCTCTATTGTAGAACTTACACTCAGCCAGCTTTCCCGTGGTTCTGGATAATGTCCGTTCTTTTAGTTGTAGTTTTGAAATTGTGCGAGGCAGCAGTGTGGGTGTTTACCTATGGCACCATCTTGGATTCTCATCGAGGTTCCGGAAAAAATAAAAACTTAGTGGGGGATCTTGACAGAAAAATAATTATGTGCACAATTTCTCTAATCGATACTAAGGGTTTGTCCTTTTAGCTATTCCACAGATGAAGGCAGTGTCATAGCCATAACACTAACTGGAAAAAAGGTTCATCACTCATAGATAACAGTGGCATATCTCAACAAGATAGCTTCTAGAATGTTAAGTGAGTTCTTCAACAAAAGTGATGTGGGGATAGAAATGGAAATAATTGAGTTTCCTTTTCTTCATAGTTCGTATTCTATACAATGAAGGAATACAATATTATTTTCCAATTATGCCCATCTTTAGAGAAGGACTTCATAGCTTTCTGCCTTCTGAGTGGAATATTACAGAAGATATTAAGAAATCTTGAACCTGGCCAGCGTTGCTCAGTGGTTGAGTGTCTATGTAAGAACTAGGAGGTCATAATTCAATTTCTGGTCAGGCACATAATAAAGACACATTTCTTTTTTATGGTGCCAATTTTAATTTTAAGACGTTGCATTTTTCACTTAACAATTCAGTGTTATAAAGTGCATTATTTACTTTCCCTGTGCACATAGTCCATATTGAGTATCAAGAATGCCCAGTTACTTCCTACGCAGCAGCTCAACTTTTAAAATTACCATGGAATTTGTTACAAATTTGCATCCTTCAATATTTTGTATGGAAAAATGCTAAACCTTAGCTTAATAAACCTCTTCAATGGTGGGCCCAGAGGAGGCACCACCAGATGGAGGTGCTCTACAACCAGGAAAGCCCCCAGGCATTCTTCCTGGCATGCCTCCCTGCACCTTGGTACAACTTGATAATGATTAGGTTGCAGACTTTTTCCAACTCTTTCTGCTGATGTTCAAATTCTTCCTTTTACGCAGTCTGGTTCTTATCAAGCCAATAATGATTTCATTGCCCTTGTCAAGAATCTTGTTTGTGCCGAAACCGGTTTGGCTTAGTGGATAGAGCGTCGGCCTGGGGACTGGGGGGGTCCCAGATTTGATTCCGGTCAAGAGCATGTGCATTGGTTGCAGGCACATCCCCAGTGGGGGGCGTGCAGGAGGTGGCTGATCTATGTTTCTGGCTTTCTATCCCTTTCCCTTCCTCTCTGAAAAATCAATAAAATATATATTTTTTTAAAAGAATTTTGTTCTCATCATTGATCTTGCCTTGAAGTTTTTCATCTTTAACAGTTGCTTTCATGTTGAATGCATAGGATTCAAGTGACTTCTTGGAAGACACCTGGTTCCACTGCGTCTCATCTTTAGCTTTGAACTTCTCAGCTTCCTGGACCATGTGCTCAAAGTCTTCCTTGCTCACACGACCCTTGTCATTAGTAATGGTAATCTTGTTCTTTTTTCCTGTGCACTTATCTACAGCAGAGACATTGAGGATGCCATTAGCATCAATATCAAAAGGCACTTCAATCTGAGGAACACCATGAGGTACAGGAGGGAACCCTGTGAGTTCAAACTTGCCAAGCAGGTTGTTGTCCTGGGTCATGGCACACTCACCTTCATAAACCTGAATGAACACACCAGGCTGATTGTTGGAGTAGGTGGTGAAGGTCTGTGTCTGTTTGGCAGGAATGGTAGTATTGTGCTTGAAGAGGACAGTCATGACTCCACCAGCCATCTCAATGCCAAGGGAAAGAGGAGTGACATCCAACAGCAGCAAATCTTGGATATTTTTGGACTTGTCTCCAGAGAGAATGGCTAACTGGACAGCTGCACCATAAGCAACAACCTCATCAGGGTTGATGCTCTTATTCAACTCTTTTCCACTGAAGAAGTCCTGTCAGAGTTTCTGAATCTTGGGGAAAGGGATAGAACCACCCTCCAGGACAATATCATGGATCTGGGACTTGTCAAGTCTGGCATCCCAAAGGGCTTTTTCTACAGGGTCCTGGATGCCAGGAAAAGATCAGCATTTAATTCTTTAAATCGAGCATGTGTAACAGAGGTATAGAAGTTGATTCCTTCATAAAGTGAATCAATCTCAATAGTGGGTGCTGGAAGAGAGTACACTTAGCATGTTCACAAGCAGTAGAAGGCAATGGACAGCCCTATTATTCTCACTGATATCCTTCTTATGCTTGCATTTGTACTCTGCAATGAAATGAACTTTGCAGAAGTCCATTTGGTTGTCAAAGTCTTCTTCACCTAAGTGAGAAGATTCAAAGATTCCATCTTTAATTATGAGAATTGCACATCAAGCCGAAATCGCTGTGGCTCAGTGGATAGAGCATCAGCCTGTGGACTGAAAGGTCCCAGGTTCGATTTTGGTCAAGGGCATGTACCTTGGTTGCGGGCACATCCCCAGTAGGGACGTGCAGGAGGCGGCTGTTTGATGTCTCTCTCTCATTGATGTTTCTAACTCTCTATCCCTCTCCCTTCCTCTCTGTAACAAATCAATAAAACGTTGTTTTTTTAAAAAAAGAATTGCACATCAAAAGTGTCACCTCCGAAGTAAAAAATCATTATATTTCTTTCAGCTCCAATATTTTTGTCCAAGCAATAGCAGTGGCAGCTGGCTCATTGATGATTCTAAGTACACTGAGACCAGCAATAGTTGCAGCATCTTTGGTAGCCAGACGCTGAAAATCACTGAAGTAAGTAGAAACTGAGACAACAGAATTGGTAACAGTCTTCTCAAGATTTCTTCATCTTTATCAAAACCATACATGATACCTCTTTTGAATAGAAACTTTTTGTCTTTTCCTTGTATTCTACTTGGACATTGGGCCTGCCAGCATCATTCATCACCATGAAAAGCTAGTGCTTCATATCAGCACTTGGCATCAAAAGCTTTGTTGGTAGGATTCATTGCTACTTGATTCTTTGCAGCATCACGGATCAATTGTTTGGTATCAGTTTAGGCAACATAACTTGGAGGTGATTTGGTTTCCATGATTTTTGGCAATATCCACTTTTCCATGCTGGAAGACACCCACACAAGAATAGGTAGTGCCAAGATCAATGCCAACTGCAAGTCCTTTAGACATGGTTGCTGGTACCTACTCATGGCTTCACAGACCAATCCAAACAACTGCCCCCGCATTCAGTGAGCAATAAAAACATATTTTTAAAAATAAACATAACAAAGTCTAAAATTTACAAAAGATCAATGAAATAAAATGTTTTTTGAAATGATAAAATTAATACACCTTTACTCATAAAGTAAATAATAACAACAGAAATACACTTACTCAAGCAGGAAACTCCCTGTGACCTCAAAAAAAACATCACTGCTGTGGTATCAGCACCAGTACAACAGTTTGTAGGATATGTTCAGCATTAAGTCTCACAGTCAGCCACCTGAGGGGTGAGCCTGCCTACAAATGGGACAACAGTAAGTACAAGAGGAAAGCTCACATAACCCAAACAAGGAACATTCCTAGAGCACACAACTTTGGAGATCAAGGAGACAGATCCCACCAGACACCTACTACAGAAGACCAGCCCACCAAGACTGGGAGTCGTGGCAGATCTTCCTAATAAATAGAAACAAGCACATTGATTTCAGAGAGAAAGGGAGAAAGAATGATAGAAACATCAATGATGACAGAGAATCATTGATTGGCTGCCTCCTGCACACCCATGCTGGAGATAGAGTCTGCCACTCAGGCATGTGCCCTCGACTAGAATCAAACCTGGGACCCTTCAGTCTGCAGGCTAACACTCTATCCACTGAGCCAAAGTAGCTAGGACTCAGCTGATTTATTTATTTATTTATTTATTTATTTATTTATTTATTTATTTATTTATTTATTTATTTTAGCAGAAAGACTACAAGCCAGAAGGGAATGGTATGAAGTATTTAGAGTAATGAAGAAAATCAAGGCTCTAAAGCCAAGACTATCAGGCTATCATTTAAAATTGAAGGTCAAGTAAAGAGCTTCTCAGATTTAAAACACACACACACACACACACACACACACACACACACACACACACATATACACGCACACTAGTGTGGTGAAGCCTGGAGTGTGTGGTGGGTACAGGCTAGAAAGGTTCAGGGGGAAAAGGGGGGACATCTGTAATGCTTTCAACAATAAAGATAAAAAAGAATAGCAAAAATAAATATATAGTTTTTTTGAAAAAAAAAAAAGAATAAAAATGGCAACAAATAAGTACCTAACAATAATAATCTTAAATGTAAATGAGTTAAATGTTCCAATCAAAAGACATAGGGTAGCTGAATGAATAAGAAGACATGACCCATTTAAATGCTATCTACAAGACACTCATCTCAGAAAAAAAGACTTACACAGATTAAAAGTGAAGGGATGGAAAAAAAATATTCCATGCAAATGGAAATGAAAATAAGCTGGAGTAGCAATACTTACATCTGACAAAACAGAACTCAAAACAAAGGCCATAGAAGAGACAAGAAAGAAATTAAATAATACTAAAGGAATAGATCCAACAAGAGGATATAATCTTGCTAAACATATATGCACCATATTGGAGGACTTTAAAAGAGAGATCAGCAGCAACATAGGCATAGTAGAGGACTTTAACACTCCACTGACATCACTGGGTAGATTTTTAGAAACAGCAACCTTAAATGACACACTAGATCAAATGGATTTAACTTATATTTACAGAGCATTTCATCCCAAAGCTACAGAATATGCATTCTTCTCAAGTGCACATGGAATGTTCTCAAAGATAGACCACATCTTGGAACACACAATCTTAACAAATTCTAAAAGATTGAAATCATATCAAGCATCTTCTTGGACCACAATGGCATGAAACAAAAAAATCAATTACAATAAAAACTAAAAAACATTCAAACACATGGAAGCTAAATAGTATGTTATGAAACTATGAATGGGTTACCAAAGAGATCAAGGAAGAAATAGAAAACTTCCTGGAAACAAATGAAAATGAACACACAAGAAACCAAATCTGTAAGACACAGTGAAAGTAGTCCTGAGAAGGAAGTTCATAGCATTACATGCACACCTCAAGAAACAACAAACATCTCAAATAAACAATCTAACCCTACAACTAAAAGAATTAGAAAAAATATAAGAAAAGCACAAAGTAGAAGGAAGGAAATTTTAAAAATCAGAGCAGAAATAAATGACATAGAGACTAAAAAAATAACAATACAAAAGATCAATGAAAACAAGAGCTGGTTCTTTGAAAAGATAAACAAGATTGATGAACCTTTAGCCAGACTCACCAAGAGAGAGGACACAGATTAATATAATTAGAAATGAAAGAGTTGAAGTAACCATTGACATCACAGAAAAGAAAGAAATGTAGGAAAATACTATGCCAACAAATTGGACAAGCTGGGTGAAATGGACAAATTCCTAGAAATGTACAATTTTCCAGTTTCTGAACCAGGAAAATAAGAAAACCTGAATAGGTCAATAAAAATGAGTGAAATTAAAACAGTAATCAGAGCATGCCTAGCAAACTAAGTCCTCAATCAGATGGCTTCACAAATCTTACCATTCAATGAAAAACTAAAACCTATTCTCCTTAAACTATGCTACAAAATTCAAAAGGAAGGAAGACTTCCAAACTCTTTTAACAAGTCAGCATTATCCCAATTAAAAAACCAGCTCTGACCAGTTTGGCTCAGTGGATAGAGAATCGGGCCATGGACTGAAAGGTCCCAGGTTTGATTCTGGTCAAGGGCATGTATCCTGGTTGTGGGCACATCCCCAGTAGTGGGCGTGTGGGAGGCAGCTGATCAATGTCTCTCTCTCATCGATGTTTTTAACTCTCTATCCCTCTCCCTTCCTCTCTGTAAAAAATCAATAAAAATATATTTAAAAAAAAAACAAACAAAAAAAAGCAGATAAAGACAAAACAAAGAAAGAAACTTATAGGCCAATATCAATAAAATATTAGCAAATAGGATCCATTAATGCATTACAAAGATCATATACTAGGACAAGGTTGAATTTATTGTGGAGATGGAAAGTTGGTTCAATATTCACAAGTCAGTAAATGTGATACATCACATAAACAAATTACAACTAAAAAAAATCACACGATCCTATCAATAGATGCAGAAAAAGAATTCAACAAAATCCAGCACCCATCTATATACTGGCATATAAAAGGCTAATATGCAGAGTGTTCCCTTGGAAGATCGACTGGGAGTTCAATCACTCACTATGATATGTGCTGACCACCAGTGCTGGTGCTGAATGAAGGGAGACCCTGGCAAGCAGCCGGAAGGCCCTGATTGGCCCTGATCACCAGCCAGGCCTAGGGACCCTATCCTTGCATGAATTTAGTGTACTGGGTCTCTAGTTTATGATAAAAACTCTCAATAAAGTGGGAATAGAGGAAAATTCCAAAGTGGGAACAACCTACAGCCAACATCATACTCAATGTGCAAAATCTAAAATGTTTCCCCTAAGATCAGGAAGAAGATAGGGTTGTCTGCTTTCACCTTCTTATTCAACATAGTGCTGGAAGTCATAGCCACAGCGATCAGACAAGAAGAAATAAAAGACATTCAAATTGAAAAAAAGAAAGTAAAATTCTCATTATTCACATGACATGATATTGTATATAGAAAAACCTAAAGAACCCACTAAAAAAAGACTAGTCTTAATAAATGAATTTGGTAAAGTAGCAGGATACAAAATTAATATTCAGAAATAGGTGTCATTTTTATACACCAATAATAAACTCTCAGAAAGAGAAACTGAAAAAAAAAAATCCTGGTGCTCGCTTTGGCAGCACATATACTAAAATTGGAACGATACAGAGAAGATAAGCATGGCCCCTGCATAAGAATGACATGCAAATTTGTGAAGCATTCCATATTAAAAAAATTCCATTTATTATTGCAACATAATGAATAAGGTACCTAGGAATAAATGTAATCAAGGAGATGAATTACCCATGCACAGAAAACTATAGGTCACTGAAAAAAATTAGTGAATGACACAAACAAGTAAAAGTACATATCATGTGCTGTTACATGAACAGAAAGAATTAACATCATTAAAATTTCCATACTACACAAAGCAATGTATAAATTCCATACAATCCTACAGAACTTATACTAATGACATATTTTTATGGATACAGGACAATTATTACTTTTTCCCTTTTTTTCTGTTCATCATATTTTTTATTCACTTGATTTTTAGATTTTCTTGTTGAGAGATATAGATTTGTTGTTCATAATTTTTATCTTTACCTTTTTCTTCTTCCTCTTCTTAAAGAGTATCAGCATTTCATAATACTGATGTGGTGTTGATGAACTCCTTTAGTTTTTTATCTGTGAAACTCTTTATCTGCCCTTCAATTCTGAATGATAGCTTTGCTGGGTAGAGTAATGTTGGTTGTAGGTTCTTGCTATTCATCACTTTGAATATTTCTTGCCATTCCCATCTGGCCTGTATAGTTTTTGTTGAGAGATCAACAATTGCTTGTAGGTAATTAACTGTTTTTCTCTTGCTGCTTTTAATATTCTCTCTTTGCCTTTTGCTCTTGGCATTTTAATTATGATGTGTCTTGGTGTGGTCCTCTTTGGATTCCTTTTATATGGGGTTCTGTGTGCTTCCTGGACTTGTAAGTCTATTTCTTTCACCAGGTGGGGGAAGTTTCCAGTCATTATTTCTTCAAATAGGTTTTTGCTATCTTGCTGTCTCTCTTCTTCTGGCATCTCCATAATTCTGATATTGGTAAACTTGAAGTTGTCCCAGAGGCTCCCTACATTATCTTCACATTTTTGGATTCTTTTTTTCTTTTTTCTTTTCCAGTGGAGTGTTTTTTTCTTCTCTGTATTTCAAATCTTTGACTTGATTCTTCCATTCCTCTAGTCTGCTCTTAAGTCTCTGTACAATATTTTTTATTTCAGTCAGTGTATGTTTAATTTATAATTGGTCCTTTTTCTTCTTCTCTTGGGTCTCGCTAAATTTATCCATTTTTTCTAAGAAATTCTTTAAAAATCTTATAACTGTGCTTTTGAACTCTATATCCAGTCATTGTTTTCCTCCATTTCTTTTGTGATATTTGTCTCCGCATTTTTGCTGCTTCCCTGAGTTGGTAGAATAACTTCGTGTGCTAAGTGTCCTATATGGCCTAGTAGCTCTGCCTCTCCAATTACCTGAGGTAGACTCCTTTGGTGCACCCCTTTATGGACTATGTATACAGCCTTGTTGTAGTTAAGTCTTGATTGTTGTTGGTATCACTGGGGGGAATTGACCTCCAGGCCAATTGGCTGTGAGGGTCACCTGTGTCATTGCTGGGGGAACTTCTGTGTTGAAGTTAGCCTTATAATACAAGACTTGCAAAATTGCAACAGCCTCTGTACTGAGTTTGGATGGGGCAGAGTCTCAGGGCTAAGCAGACAGCCTTGGCTTCCCATCAGCCCTGCCCTATAAGGCCCCTCGGTCTCAGTATCCCTCAGTAATCGCTGCAGCCCTCTCTGCATACACTTATGCTCATGCACCTCCAGTCCTATGTCTTTCTGGCTTCCCTGAGTTTCCATGTGCTCTGAGGACCCGTATGATTCTGGGTCCCCAGAGTCTCGCCTGAAACTGAGGTTCAGTGTAGTTGGAAGTGGAGTTCAGCTCGGTCAGGAGGTTCCCTCTTTCTCCTGCTAGAGAAAGCAAGTGGCAAAATCAGCAGTCAGTCCTGTCTGCCTGCACTGACACGTGCTCCTCCAAACCTCTGCCTTTTGTGGCTCCCCTGAGTTTCCGTGCACTCCTCACTTTTTCCAACAGTCCAGACTCCCCTCGTATGAGTCTTGCCTGGAATTGGGTTTAGTGTAGTTGGGAGTTTCTGTCTCCCTCCCATTAGAGGAAGCCAGTCAGGCACTCTGCCACCTGTCCTCTCCAAGCATGTGTTTCTGTACCTCAGCTTTTTGCAACTCCTCCGAGTCTCCGTGAGCCCCTCTCTTTTCTTCTAGTTGTAGAATTTTCACTCAGTCAGCTTCCTGTGGTTCTGGATGATGTCCCTCTGTCTTTTAGTTGTAGTTTTGAAATTGTTGTGCGAGGCAGCAGTTTAGGTGTTAACCTATGCCGCCATCTTGGTTTCTCTCTCAGGGACAAATATTTCAAAAATTTATATGGGACTAAAATAGATTCCAAAATAGTTACAGCAATTTTTAGAAAGAACAAAGTTGAAGGGATCACAATACTGGATATCAAACTATACTACAAAGCAATTGTAATCAAAATAGCCTAGTACTGGTACAAGAGCAGGGATATAGATCTATGGAACAGAACAGATAATCCAGCTATCAACCCACACCTCTATGGTCAACTAATATTTGACAAAGGAAGCAAGAGCATACAATGGAGTCAAGGTAGTATTTTCAATAAAAGGTGTTGGGGAACTGGATAGCAACATACAAAAAAATGCAAGTAGAACCAACTTGCAATGTACATCAGAATAAAAATGGGTAAATGATTTTAATGTAAATCATGAAACTATAAAAATCCTACAAGAAGACTTAGGCAGTAAAATGTCAGGTTATCATGGAGCTATATTTTTGCCCATATATCTTCAAGGGAAGGGAAAGGGAAACACAGGAAAAGATAAACATATGGGACTACATCAAACTAAAAAAGCTTCTGCAGAGCAAATGAAACCACAAAATGAAAAGTAGACCCATTATATGAGAGAACATAAGCACCAATGATTCATCAGATAAGAAGTTAGCATCCAAAATATAAAAAGAACTATTATAACTCAACAACAGGAAGATGAACAACTTATTAAAAAATTGGTGAAGGACTTAAATAGACACTTCTGCAAAGAGGATATACAAATGGCCAATAGACATAGGGAAACATGCAAAAGGTCACTGATCATCAGAGAGATACAAATTGAAACTACTAGGAAGTATCACATCACACCAGTCAGAATGATAATTATCAATACATCAACAAAAAACTAGTCCTAGAGAGGATGTGGAGAAATGGCAACCCTACTGCACTATTGGTGGGAATGCAGACTAGTGCAGCCACTGTGGAAAACAGTATGAAGTTTCCTAAAAAAATTTAAATGAAACTGCTTTTGAACCAGAAATTCCACCTTTGGGTATATATGCTAAGAATCCTAAAACAGGTGTCAGAAAGAATATATGCACCCCAATGATCATAGCTGCAGTATTTACAAAAGTCAAATCTGGAAACAGCCCAAATGCCCATCAATAGATAAGTAGATAAAAAGCAATGGTACTAAAACATAATAGAATAATACCCAGCTATAAAAAAGAAGGAACTCTTAACCTTTGCAACAGCATGAATGGACCTAGAGATTATTATGGGAAGGAAATATCACATGATCTCAGTTATATGTGATTCTCATGAATAAAATAAGCTGATGAACAAATAGGATCAAAGGTATGGATACATGGAACAGACTGATAGGTCTCTTAGGGGAAGAATGTGAGGAGGATAAAAAGAGGTCAACCAAAGAATACATATGTATATATGCATAACCTATGGTCACAGACAATAAAGTGGTGCAGGGTGGATGGAGGCAAAGATGGGGAGGTTGGGGACATCTCTAATATAGTCAATAATTTTTAAAAAATCTAACTGGGCAGGACATGGTGGGTAGTCAAGACCCAAGCCTATAATCTCTTTAGTAGAAGGTTTATCTTTGCCTCAAGCAAGCCTTGTCCATTTATTCTGTGTATCTAGGTTAACATCTCCTATAGTCAATAATTTTTTTAAAATTTAACTGGACAGGTCATGGTGGGTAGTCAAGACCCAAGCTGGAGAATCCAAGATGGTGGCATAGTTAAACACCTACACTGCTGCCTCGCACAACAATTTCAAAACTACAACTAAAAGACAGATTGGACATCATCCAGAACCACAGGAAAACTGGCTGAGTGTAAGTTCTACAGCTAGAAGGAAAGAGAGGGGCTCACAGAAACCCAGAGGAGCTGCAAAAAGCTGAGGTATGGAGACGCACGCACTGAGAGAGTGGGTACCAGAGTACCTGCCTGGCTTTCTCTGGCGGGAGGGAAATGAAGACTCTCAACGGCATTGAACCCCTTATCTTACGATACTAAACCCCAGATCCAGCTGAAACTCATATGGGGGGAGTTTGGACTGAAAAGGGAGAGGTGCATGGAAATTTAGGGGAGTTGCAAAAAATCAGAGGTCTGGTGGCGCGCACGGCACTGCACAGAGGACAGATTTCTGATTGTGCTGCTGGCTTTCATGCCACTGGCTTTTGCAAGTAGGCAGGAGACAGACCCTCCCAAATGTGCCACTTCTGACTCCACTAAGCCCCTGTTTCAGGCGAAACCCTGGAGACCTAGACCCTGTGGTCCTGGTGCACAGGGGAGCTGGAAAGGCAGTGGTCTAGAGGCACTGTGGGCGCACACGCACAAGGACCACTCCAGCAATTACCCAGTCACATGAGACTCAGGGGCCGTGGAGGGTGGGTCTGACTGGAAGGCGAGGCGGTCCCTTAAGCCCTGAGACTCCACCCATCCCAAGCTCAACAGAGGCTTCTTTGGTTTTGCAAGTCTGGTATCATAAGGCTGAATTCAACACAGAAGTTTCCCTGACATAGTGAAAACTCCAAGACAAGGGAAGGGATCACAAACAAAAGAAATGGAGGGGAAAAAACGACTGAATAGAGAGTTCAAAACCACGCTTATAAGGTTTTTCCAGAATATGCTAGAAAAGATGAATAAATTTATCAAGTCCCAAGAGGAGATGCAAAAGGACCAACTAGAGATGCAAAAGATCCAACTAGAGATGATGGATAAATTTAGCGAGTCCCAAGAGGAGATGAAAAAGGACCAACTAGAAACACTGACTGAAATAAGTATTATACAGAGTCCTAACAGCAGACTAGAGGAAGGCAAGAATCAAGTAAAAAATTTGAAATATAAAGAAGCAGAAAACACTCAACTGGAAAAGCAAGAAGAGAAAAGAATCCAAAAATGTGAAGATAATGTAAGGAGCCTCTGGGACAGCTTCAAGCACACCAACATCAGAATTGTGGGGG